>JAATLQ010034313.1:0-22157 GCA_013421005.1 Heliconius erato x Heliconius himera
GTCGCTCGCGAGCTGCCGCCGACGCGCCGCTCCCGGCCGCCCGCCCGCCCCACCGCCCGACGCGACAGGTGGCGCCGCCCGCCGCCTGCGCGCTCCGCTCGACCCGGCGCCCAGTCCACAGCTCTACGCCCGGCGGCCGACTCTAAACATCAAACTTGCAGCTGTAGCTCTCGTTTAGAGTTCAGTTCGTGCAGTGCGTGCTATTGCCACTTGTATTTTATGATAATTAAGAGTTCTATAAGTGATTCGGATGGTTCCGCCGAAAATGATATATATTTGAAGGATTCGAAAGTCTTAACTTCTCGTCTTCTTTAAGACTGTAAGTATTTTTTTTGGATTATTTTATCAATTGGTTAGTAACGGAATTTTAGTTCAGTCTTTTGTACAGCTTTTAGAAGATTAGTAAAGTCTACAAATAAAAATGTATAAATTAATATAGAGGAAGAGTGCGAAACAGTAGCGAATACATCGTATTTAAGCAAAAAATTTTATAAAATTTTGAAGCTATATAAGTAGTTCTCAAAGAATTTTTTTTAATGCTAAATTTAATAAAAAAAGAAAATCATACGATAATTATGTCGTATACGATAAATACGAGTCACTTCAGTCACCCATGAGATGCTAGTCATAAATATAGTTTTGCTATGGGGGTAGTTGAAAAAGAAATTAATATTGGTATTCTTTTATTATATACAAATGATCCGCTGTATAATGTAATTTTGTTTTATATTTCCTACAAATCACTTAATGACATTACTTAAAATCGATTTGTTTTAAAAACCAGTACTCTTGCAATCCTTATGTGCTCTTCATATAGTGCACGTTCAGCGTAGATTCCATAATCTAATAATTTTTCAATTTCAGTTTCACTATAATAGAGCAGGATATATTTTCAATATATTTCCGCACATATTCTTGCATACCTGTACCTCTCGTTTTCCTTAAGGATAAACGAGTGTAAAAATACGGGATTCGTTTGTACCGATATATTCAGAAAAAATCCTTCAGTTCATTATTAGTGATTTCTTTTAGTTCATTATTACACAGCATCAAATTGCGCTGTTGAGTTTTTTTTTATAAAATATAGTAAAAATAATTGAAAAATAAGCTTTGAGTACTCTATTAACTGTAAAGGAAGATTTGTGCCTAACCTTATATCTAATCCTGAAATAGATATATTAACATCATCAACAATACAAACCTCGTATTTTTAACAAAAAATGGTTTATAAAATAATAACTTTAGCTTAATAAGAAATCTTACGTACTTATTATAGGTTTACATGTAAAAATATTATTATTTATACACTGTAATGTACCTATTCATTATATAGAATAAATAATTTCAACGAGTTTCCTTTTTTATTTTAAATATTTCATTTAACTAAATTGTGTGGCCTCTTTAACTGAACGCATCATCATCCACTTTCCAACAAAATGAGCGTTGTGCTCATTTTCGCATATATTTCGAATTTCAACGCTTTTTACTTTTATAAAAATATTTAAAATAGCCTAAGGCCTGTGGTAGAAATAATTTTAGAGTTAAAGAAGACAATAGATTTTTGGTTTAGCTTAAATATTATACCTACAGAACTCAACATTTTCAGTGATTTATATATCTTTATGGGATGAAAAACATCGGTGACGTACAAATTCGCCCACATATGTTTTTGTACCTTTGCCAGCTAAGAGTCCCTCTCTACATTCAATGCTTCAAGATTTCGGTGAGGAGTGGGAAACGGAAGGGTCTTAATGGAAAAAGAGTATCTTACACTGGGTTCCCAGTCTCTCTCCCTACCCTGCGATGTGCGGGTAGAGCGAAAAGCTAAAAAAAAGCTTATTTAAAAATTAGTAAATTGCTTTCAATAGTAATGCCTACAAATTAAAAGTCAAAACCGGCAAAATTTGCGCAATATTTTGGTAACTTTTACTTTACGCTTACTCCATTTTTATTTATTCATGTTTTTTGTATTGAATATGGGAATATTTCTAAAGTAGCTTTTAAATTAGGATAATATTTAAAACGCTATTACCGTTCCCACCGGGTCACATATTTGTTATGTGTAAAACACAATAATATTCTTCCCATGTTTATTTAGGCTTATATTTATTTTACTTTTACCCTTAAGTTCTCATATAAGCAGTTGTGAAATTTATTTGTTGTAGAGACCTGGTTTCGTATGTTTAATGACTGAGACCCGTCACAGTTTTTTAGAGTTCCTTCCCTCAAAAGGTAAAAACAAAACCCTTATAGAATCACTTTGTTGACCGTACGTTTGTCTGTTAAAAGCATATATCTCGACATGGCGTGGACTTATCAAAGCTAAAGTAATAACATCAAATATTTATCTGATCTATGGTCCCTTGAAGCACTGAAAAAATCAAGCTTCTAAGTTAACACGATCAAAGCAAGAAATGATGCATCGAATTTTAATTTGGCATTAAATGAGAACATACAATACAAATAAAAGGAAAAATGCGACAGGAAAATTTTTCTATTTCATAGAAACAAATCATTATAAACCTATATTAGTAGTTCATTTCATACATAAAGAGTGCATATGCCTTTAAGCTTGTCAGGTTTTATAATTTATACTTCCCGTTGACCTATTGAAATTGGTGCCTTTCGCACCAATTGGAGGGCTAGCCCGACTCACACTTAACTGGTTTTTATTTTATTATACAAATATCGTTATAATTGATTATAATTAAGTTAGCACTTTAGATGACACCATAGATATTGAACCTATTAAAATATAACGTACTATATATCCCTAATTCGTTGAAATTGTCTCTAAACTGGAAGATTGTGATCTTCTTTATTATTGTGACCCGAAGTACAGAAACAAAAAGTATCAAAAATAGGTAATAAAAAAATTTACAAACCGATACATGTAGACGATTCAATAGAGATTCTAAAACATATATTGACTGACAAAACTGTACTACACAGTAGACCTTATATTATATCTACTAGCGGCTCGCCCACGGCTTCGCCCGCTTAAAATACATATTTATTGATTTAATAAGCGGAATTGATTAACAGCTATAATGACTTCTAATATGATTTTTTTACTTGTTCATTGTTTTTCTAATTGTTGTATTTTAATTGTCATACTTTATATTTTCTATGACGTTATCTGGCTTCCGACTTTTGGGCTTAAGTCTAGTTACTTTCCTCTTTCGTGGCATCTAAAACAACAAAAATTATAATTCGGGCAGTCCCAAGATACAAAATTATTTTGTTTTATTACGGGAGTGACCTTATGTAGACTGGTTGAGTAATCCGTCAAATAATAAGTAAATACACATAAGCTGACAAGTGAGTAAGCATAATATAAGCCCTCTTACCCCAAATTCACTACTCAAAACATTAATAAAAAGATATATAGAAAAAAACTACCTGTCGTAAACATTAAAAATCTCCGGTATTTACGGGTGCGATTGATATGTACATAAAAAACCTCGAGATTCTAATCTATTACTGTCCCTAGCTACAAAGTGTCCTAAGGTACACGAATCTCTCCTGTGTTTTAAAGTAAAAAAAAATATCTTTAGAATGTGGAAATTGAAAAAAGTTACGAACTGTTAAGTATTTCTACTACAGATACTTTTCCCAAAAAGCACTGATTTTTAACATTTGTGGCGTAATGAGGAAACTTTTAACCATCCCGCATTGTTAATTCATTATTTATTCATTATTCTGGTATTCACTTGACCTAAAACCGATGATGATGATGATCAATATACCGCTATCGGTATATTCATATATCAAACGTACGTTTGACATACCGAAAATGTATAATTAATAAGATTATAGTAATATATGTCATTAAAAAAGTGAAACATTACTTATATGTGTTTTTTAAGAACCTTTATTTTTTTTCAGTCTCTGTCAGTCTTTCTATAGTTTCGTATTATAATACTTTCACCATGTTATACGACGACTGTAAAGTATACGGGATTATCTTAATTGTATTGGTGTGGTAGAGTATAGTGAAATGTTCAAAGCCAACCTGAAATTTGGACGATTCTTCTTAGTATATCGTTAATATAAAAAAAGTTGAGCTTGAAAAAATATATGAACCGTAGAAATAAACGTTGTTACTATTGTACATATATTAATTTTAGTATAGGTTATTATGGTTCATAATATAATGGTTAATTGCTGTAGGATAATTTACAATTTGAAATTAAAAAAAATTAAGGCCAGTCAGCGCAGGGGCACAAAATGTGACTGTAAGATCGACTGGTTGTGGGTTCGATCCCCACTCGAGGAGATGAAATATTTATTTAAATTTATATTTCCATTTCTTCGCTCTGGTGTCTAGACAAAGCGCGGCGTTGAGTTCCACCAATGGCTCCAGAATTCGGCAGAAAATGGGTAACGGAATGTTTTAACACTAGGTTCCCTCTGCCTACCCTGTTGTGTGCGGGATACAGCGTGAAGCTGATTATTGATTGATTATTAAACAAAATCCATAATATGCAGAGTGTAATCTGTTTTTCAAATAAGGTACCTGGCCCATGTAAGGCCCACCTTATTTGTTTCTAAGTATAATAAACAACCTATGAGTGTTGAAGTAAAACAAAAGTGTTTATTCAATCATTTATTCAATAGTCAACATATAAATCACAGTTTTGTTTCAGTCAACAATGTTAACTATTAAATATAAGCTCTTTTTAAAAAAGTGACTTCTGGGCCTTATTTAAACCACTGTTGCTTAATAAGGCCATACCTGGGCCTTCTTAGGATATATGAAAGAATTACGTTATCATTGATATTCAATACTCCAAATGACATTGTTGTCTGTCTTAGTTTTCCAATTTCAGAAACAAACCACAACTAAAAAACCTACATTTCAAATAAAATAAAATAGGAACTTTTTAGTAATAGTAATTAAGTAATAGGAATCAGTCTTGGCATTTACTAAACTATAATAAACTCTTCAGTAATTGCTCTTAAGATCCTAACATTTTTTTAAATTAATTTTTCTCAATGCATGCTACAGGGCATTAAAAACTCATCATCTGAATCAAGGCCAACACACGTCTCGTGGTACCAGGCACCACATTATAGACTGCTGCTTCTTTCTAGTCACTCCAGATTTCTGACCTCTATCTTTGATGGTCTTTGGCCTTCCTTTTGGCTGCATAGAAGGCGTGCTTTAATTTTTTATTGCAAATAAATCTTTTGTTACTTGTTGCCCCTTATAATTTAATGCTTTCTTTCGTGGGGCAGCTGGGTTAATATTAAGGATTTTTGGTGTCGGAATGAGTATTTGAAAACTTGTTCGCTCTTGTATTGCTGGCTTGATCTATTAAAGGATCGACAGCAGGAGTTCCTGCATGAAAAGGCAGCATTGGGTTGTGGTTTTCATTATTGAAACCAAAAGCTCCCTTACTTAGTTGGCTTGGGGTAGGAGTAGCAGCAGCAGTTCTTAATTACAATAAATGTATTCAATTTTTGGGCCCTTGCTGGGTTCATTATTTGGGATTTTCGCCGAACTAGTTGAGGATGCTGTTTTAGAAATAAATTAAGCCATTTTCTTCAAGCTGTAAAACAGGCATCACTAAAGCGATTAAGTATGTTTTTTTTGGTACAAAAAACGTATGCTTGCTTTCGAACAAGCATTCAGCCAAGCGTATTATTTTACCAACTAAATCTTCTTGTTCTGGTGTTAAGGTGGCCGATCGACCTAATTTCCTTTCCAATGAACCAGTCTTTAAGTGATTCCTTAATGTTCTTCATGGAATGTTATATCTTCTAGCAGCTTCTCTTTGGGAAAGAATTTTCCATTCTACAGCCATCACAGCACAAATGATCTGGTTCTCGGACCAATTTGCACGTTTTTGTTTTGGTTTAGATGCTGATTCTTTGACTAGTTCCATAATTCTACTGAAATATGAAATAAAACAACCTTTAATATTACATAGTCATAATAAGGCCCAGGTCGATTCCTAGTGGGCTTTACTAGGTTACTATAGTAACCTCGACAAAAAAAATAATAAAAAAAATATAGTAATCAATTTTATTGTCAAATTTTTAAAATAACATGAATAAACAGCTAATAAGCCACTATATATAATTAAAACAAAAATTAACTAGTAATGTTGAAAAAACTTACGTTTTTGTACATCGAAATTTAATAAAGACGTACGTAGGAGCGCTCGCGCTGCCTTCTATCGACTACAAGTTCCAACAGGTTCGCCACAGCACGGCGGTTGCTATGGATACGGCGGCCATTCAAGATTAGACACTCGACGACGAGAGCTCAATCCGCTTAACTTTGTAGTTTTGGATATTTTAAATATGGGCCTTATTAGGCACTGGGCCTTACATAGCTCACCTACCTTACATCTATCGTTATTGAAACATCGATAATGTATTAGTATTTTTCCTCTTAAGTAAGTTGTTCAAGTGCTCCATTTGTATTTCATATCTTTTTCGTTTCTGAATATGATTTTCTCTGAAGTTGTCTTGTGTATAGAAAATAATTACGTTGGCCAATGTGAAGGATATATTCATTTATAATAGTTACAGCTAAGAGCTTTATAAATAATTTATACTTGAAGTTGGAGCTGTAAATGTATATTACATATGTATATAGATTTCTAATATTAAATATTTAATTTTAAATCTTGTGTCGCATTAGAATTTTATTTGGTTTTAATTCTGTACTTTTCTGTATGCGCTACAATATTTTGCGATCTCCATCTTCAGACTCTAGATATCATTCAGCATGAGAGTACTCGCCAAGATAAATCAAAGAAATCTAAACACAACCAACTTGTCTACTTTAAAAAAATCATAAATAAGCTTCACGCTGTATCCCGTTGTCAACAGGATAGACAGAGGGAACCTAGTGTTACGACACTTCGTTGCCCACTGTCCGCCGAATTCTACACAAAGTAATAAGTAAAATTTACTTATAGATTTTTTTACTATTACAGAAAATATCTAATATTTAATTTTATGTTAAATCGTATCCAACATTAAAATATTAAAAAGTAACTAAAAAAAATATTAATAAAAAAAACTACAGAAATCCAACTGCATATATCATCAATATTAGCAACGTAAAGTAAATATTTAAAAATTTAAAATTAAAAGTAACACAAATTGTAATAACAGAATAAAACAAAACTTAACCGAACCAAGAAATTTGAAAAAAAAAAACAACTAATTTACTATTCGAATAAACGAAGAGAACCAAAGAAAAATATTAATTAATAGTTAACAGCAAATAAAGTAAAATCGACGGGTTGTGGATTCGATCCCCACTCGAGGAAAAGAAATATTTATTTATATTTCCATTTCTTCACTCTGGTGTCGAGGCAAAGCGCGGCGTTGAGTTCCGCCACTCAACACGCAATTCCTCCAAAAGTTGGCGGAGAGTGGCGATTGGAGTGTCTTAACACTGGGTTCCCTCTGCCTACCCTGCTGTGTGCGGCATACAGCGTGAAGCTGATTTAATATATTTTTTTTATTTTACAGTATATTGAAAATGTATGAAAATTTACAATACCGTCAACGTCGTCTGCCTGTAAGGTCGGTCATTCCATAACATCCTCATACACTGTGCGGCTCGTAGGCGAGCTCATTTTGAATCAGTGATATCTCCTAAAGTATTTATTATAATGATGTACAGTAACGTATGATTTCAATGTAGATGAAATGCTAAAGGTTACTATTATATTTATTTTGATAAGGATTATAGAAAGTACATTAACAATAATCTGATAAAATTAAATTTTAATGAAACATTATAAAATGGTTACTGTGGCTCAACCTTCAGAGATAAGCATATGCTTATCTCTGAAAGTTGAACCACGGTGACGGTATATACCATCCTGGATTTTTTTATAAATTTTTAAAGTACAATAGTTATGTAGAACATTATTATTATGTGTATAACCCATTTTCGGCGACCTTTTCTTGAAACAACGAAATTCCTGTTTGCTTTGCGACGACTGTAATTTTTAACATGTCAGATAATAAATTACATATCAAATAGAAGGCTATTTTAATCATGTATATCGAAAATAATACAAATATGAGAAAAAAATAGCCAATGTTCATTCTAAGACACTCAAGTATCTAAGACACTCACTATATGAAATTTTATTACAATCAGGTCAGCGATTTGGCCGTGATAGCGTCACAGACAGACAGACAGAGTTACTTACGAACTTATAATATAGGTATGAATTGTATTTCACGAATGAAACCCTTTATTTGACACTGACATTAGCAAAAATTTCTAATCCGCCATTTTGTTGCGTCAGCACTGAAGCAATCCAGTTTTAGCTCAATCCGGTCAAATTGAGATCGCTAGATTTCGCATACACCAGCACACTGACAGGACAAAGTAAATAAAAGATTGTGAAAAGGAAAATTAAGTGATCCTCAGCTTATTGCTTCAGTTCTAACCAAAGACACACAGACACTACATGTGATAAATTATTTATTTCTTTTAACTTCACACTGTATCCACATAGCAGGGTAATTCTTTAATACTGTTTCTTTTTTCTGTTATTTTCTAAAGTAAACTAAACTAGCTTCACGCTTTATCCCTAGCGGAGTAGTCAGAGAGAACGGAGCGCTAAACACTACGGTCTCTACATACCACTTTCGCCTCTTGCTAAAGCCTCTTTTTCCTTTACCACATACTCCTATCGCTGCTTTCTCTGTTATTTTCTAAATTATATATACGTGAATAGAGAAATATGAAGACGTGAACTTGGTTTTTTGGTTGTGGGGTAATTGATATTATTCAATTAATATTATACTCAACGCTCATTATTGTGATTGGTTTAAAATTTCCTCTTACATATCTGGTATGTTATTATGTTATATTTTTTATCAGCTTCACGCTGTATCCCGAACAAAGCGGGGTAGGCAGAAGGAATCTAGTAGTAAGATACTCCGTTCTCTATTTTCCGCCGAATTCTGGAGGCATTGCGTATTGAGTGGCGAAACTCAACGCCGCACTTTACCTCGATAGCAGAGCGAACATAGGAAAATATTAAACATTTCCTCGAGTGGGAATCGAACCCACAACCAGTCGATTTTTCAATCACACTTTATGCCACTCCGCCACGACTGGCCTCATAATGGTATAATGAAAAGTTATTCACAATTGTATTCTCATATAAAAAGATAATTATTAAAATGGACTACGGTGGAAGATAACCGAGAATAAACTTAATCGGTACTTTTCATACAATAGTTTTTAATTTCCGTATTAATTCAAGCGTAACCCAGAGTCAGGTTCACACACATTAAGAGCAAACGAGCGCATATTGCTGTGTTTAAGTATATGAGCCAGACAAGAATAATGCAGGCTATAGGAAGCTCGCTGTGGTCGGTCTAGACTTTTCCAATGAATTATTTCTAACAATCTTAATAAAAGTGTACACTGTGTTTATTTTAATATGGACTTTGTGGTATAAATTATCTAAAGATTTGGCTATTTTAACTTGAATATGTCAATCTTTTGGAAGAACATTTTTTTTAAATTGTTTGCAAGAAGTTAGTAACTTTTGAGATATATTTTTATGCTATCTGCTATCTTTGAGACAGATATCGAGAATATATTCTATTTTATCTCATTATAGCACCGCAAATGAGCTGGTTAATATCTATATTGTGCAGTTAATGATTTGTTAATAGATAATAACAATTTTTACTACATCACCATTTATGTCATAATGCTTATTGCTGATTTAAAAAAACGATCAAGTGCGAATCGTATTCGGTCAAAGGGAAATTCAACTTGTAAAACTTAACTTATTTTGGCTCTGAAATAAAGTACAAATAAAAGTGTATAATGTTTTTTTTCTGTAATATATATTTTTTTATCAGCTCCACGCTGTATCGAGCATTCGGCAGTGTAGGCAGAGGGAACCTAGTGTTAAGACACTCCGTTCCCCAGTTTCCGCCGAGTTCTTGAGGCATTTCGTGTTGAGTGGTGGAACTCAACGCCGCGCTTTGCCTCGACACCAGAGCGAAGAAATAAATAATTCATATCATCGTGTGGGGATCGAACCAACAATCAGTCGATTTTACAGTAACACTTTGTGCCCCTGCGCCATGACTGGCCTATATATAAATAAATAATCAATATAGATGTAAAATCGCGTACCTGTAAATATGTAATAAATTCTATTCTAGTTCCAAGCTTCATAACACAAATAACTCAAAAATGTAATTACAAAAAATTATGAAAAAATAAACCATTTATTACAATAGTTATTACTAACATAAATAACTGCAATTCAAAGCAATCAAACATATAACAAAATAAAAACGAATAAAAATATAAATCACGGAGGCCAGAGTCCATTTCAACCACTCTATTTTTAAAAGCTTTTCAGACGAGTTCATGTAATAAATTCGTCCTCACTTATTATTATAACACAGCTTTACCCTGTATGCGACACTAAGCAGAGTAAGCAGAGAGAGCATAGTGTTAAGACACTCCGTTCCCAATTTTCCGTAGAATTTTTACGGCATTGCGTGTTGAGTGGCGGAAATTAACGCCGCGCTTTGCCGTGACACCAGAGCGGAGAAATGAAAATATTAAATATTTCACTTCCGGAGTGGGGATCGAACCCCCAACCAGTCGCGTTCACAGAGAACACTTGTGCCTTTGCGCCACAACTGACCTCAATGGAAAGGCACTATATTCTGGCACTTATATACTTTTGACATATAATAACATATTTCTAGTATTGGCTATTTGCCCATACCCACGACCTATCTGACCAAATAGTTGAATCCGGACGAGCTATGATGATGCAAAATATGGTTTACGCATTTTTATAGAACTCGCGGCTTCGTCCGCTTACCACTTATAAATATTTTTTTATGCTGCATTTGCTATAAGATAATTCATATCAGTGATAAAATCAATATAATTTATACATTCAATCATTTTGAGAAAGCGCAAGCAATACGTGGCTGCTTGCGGATACGAAATCGGTAGCAAGGGCGCCCCCTGCTGGACTCGTACCTATTCTCAAAAAGTATACGTTTAAATTACATGCTATAAAAGCCTATAGCACTTCTGAAGACCGTGACTTTCATACGAAACCAAAAATAAGTAAATCGTACGAATAAATCCAGAGAACTTAGCGTTTAAACAAACAAACAAACATTCCGCTATATTATATTAGTACAGATGTCTTGGCATGCCGTATGTCGTACATTAATCTTAATATGTTAATACACATGTAATCTATCATGGTTTTTTATTTTTTTGGAATTACTTATTATAAGTTTATTTGAGCAAAAGATTGTTTTCCGCTCGAATTCGAAATATTTCGTGCCGTAATTCAACGCCATACATTGTCTTATCAGAGCCGCGAACGCCACTGCGCGCGCCATCACTGTCTCAAGACACTATTTTTTTTCAGCTTAACGCTGTATCAAGCATGTAGGCACATAGGCAGACGGGGCCTGGTGTTAAGACACTCCGTTCCCCACTTTCCGCCGAATTCTGGAGATGGATTCTCAACACCAGAACGAAAAAATGAAAATATCAAATATTTCATCTCCTCCGGTGGAAATCGAACCCACAACCTGTTGCGTTTACAGTCACACGCTTGTTCCCCCACAATATTCTTCTCTTCATAATTTGCTAATATACGTCAATGTTAGTTAAATTAAAACACTAAAAACCTGTATAGCTAGGCGCTTTCGTCGGTAAATGAATAGAAATTAGTCTTCAAAATGGAATACCACGGATATTATAATGATAGTATCATTTATAAGCACAAGTAACCTACATGTACTCTAAAAGGTTTTAGTTAATATATATATATAGTACCATTTACGATGCGACTTGATATTAAGTCCTTATTATGCAAGATTGACGCCGGCGTGGCGCAGTGGCAAAAACGTGTGACTATAGACGCGACGGTTATGAATTCGATTCCCAGTCGCAAAATTTAGTATTTAGTTTTTTTTTCTTCCCACTGGTGATAAAGCAAAGAGCGGCGTTGAGTTACGCCGGCCAATAAAGACAATGTCTAGAATGGCGGAAAGTTGGGAACGAAGTGTATTAGCACTAGGTTCCCTCTGCCTACCTTGCTGTCTGCGAAATATAAAATCTGATGAATTAACCATAACCTTGCTATCCAATACTTTTGCGTCAACACAGAAAGAATGATTTACATAAAACATTATAAAACTTAATCGAATCTGAAAATAATTACAAAAAAAAATTTAATACCACATCAACAACGAACCGAGTCGTTCAATAAGAAATCAGCCAACAACAAGAATAAAATATTCGGTTAAATCTTTTGTCGAGGCTGTGTTTGATAAAATTTGCATAATGGGTACTTTACGTCTGTACTGTAAAGTACGAGTGTTGTCTAAATTAGCTGAAAATAGTAAAGTAAGTATAACGAATAAAAGAATGTTTGTTCGTATTGTTGCATCGATTGTGTTGTATTGTTGACAAAACACAGAATACAATGGAGTCCCCGCATAATATTATGTAGTGTAGCAGCGAGTCCGGCTCAAGTTCTTTTACTGTTTCATTCATCAAGCACGCCTCAACATTCTGTTTACGTACGCCTATGGGAAACTTTTTTAAATTCCTGTACATCTGCGTACATCGTACGCTACGTAAGCTCTCCTTCAAAGTTTCCAGTTTTTTATGTGCATCGTTATAAATTGTTGAAGTTTTGTAATATATGTCTAAAGAGGCCAGTCGTGGCGCAGCGGCACGAGGTGTAAAACCGACTGGTTGTGGGTTCGATCCCCACTGGAGGAGATGAAATATGTACTTAAATTTATATGTCCAGTTCTTTGCTCTGGTGTCGAGGTTAAGCGCGGCGTTGAGTTCTGCCACTCAACACGCAATGCCTCCAAAATTCGGCAGAAAGTGGGGAACGGAGTGTCTTAACACTAGGTTCCCTCTGCCTACCCTGCTGTGTGCGGGATACGGCGTGAAGCTAATTTATTTAATTTAAGTTTTAAGTAAAAAATGTAGCTATTTTGTACATTTATTCTTTGATTTCATTCCATAAAGTGGGAGGTGTTCTTCTTCTTCTTCTTTTTCTTCTTCTTCTTATAGTGTCTCTCCAACTAGTGAAGGTTGACAGTCAACTTCTCATATTTAATCCTGTCATTGGTTATATGAAGTATATCTATCTCTTTTCATGGATTAGGGTACAGCAAAAACAATTTTAATAAGATTTTCCTTATTTAGAAAACGTATAAAAATTTGAACGTAGCGGGACTCAATCCCGCGCCTCCTGGAAACCGATCAGGCGCTCTGACCACTAAGCCATACGTTCTCATCGAGCTACGTCGAAATTTTTATACGCTTGTTACAACTTATTTATGTTGTCTCATCTCTGTAGGGAGATTTTTACAAATTTCCGCTACCCAAAGATAATTACTAAGAATTATCGTCTGGCAAGAGAGAATGCTATTTATTAAATATTTTTTAAACATTTTTAAAGTGTTATTCCACACTTATGAAAGAAAAATACTTATTTAGAAAACGTATAAAAAATTGAACGTAGCGGGACTCGAACTCGCGCCTCCTGGAAACGTTAAAATTTTTATATGTTTTCTAAATAAGTATTTTTCTTTCCTAAGTGTGGAATAACACTTTAAAAATGTTTAAAAAAAAAGATTGTCCTTTATTTCTAATTTAAAGTATAATATGTCGTTTTTTTAGTTTTATACATGCCAGCTATTGTTTTGGGCCTCACGTTAACCTTAAATTATTTTTATGAAATAACCTACACTATACAAATCTGAACAATAAACAGACTCCCACGAGGCGAAGAGCAATTTGTTCTTGGTAAAGCCTAATAAAAGGATATTGAGAAGCAACAATGGTGAAAAGCGCATGCAATATTCAAGTAACAATAAATAAAAATTGAGAGTAAAATTGAGGCCAGTCGTGGCGCTATGGCACAAGCGTGTGACTGTTAACGCGACTGGTTGTGGGTTTGATCCCGACTCGAGGAAATTAATTAGTTAATATTTAAATTTCTTTGTTCTCGTGTCGAGGGAAAGCGCGGTGTTAAGTCCGTTACTCAACACAATGTATCCAGAATTTGGCATAAAGTCTTTTGGTGCTTCTCGAAGATTGGCCGCTAGCATCCGAAGCTGTGCTCTGACCAATGCTAGACTAGACTAACACCTTTTGCCGTCCACTTTATATTTCTAGATTATTCTATTTAAAATTGTCTTTTTTTATTTTACTAATTAAATTCCTGGAGAAGGTTAAAAAAAATATATAAATACCTACTGTTTTACCTACTTACAGCTGTGTGTGTATATTATTTAGTATCTAAATTCATAATATATTTCACTTTATAATCTGTAGTTAAATGTATAAAAAAATATGTCCAAAAACACAAAGAGATGTTGACATTAATTAATGCTTACAACATTCGTTTCAACTATAAAACGTTGGCTTATTTTAATATATAACGACCCAGCAACCTAGATTCCTATAGAAATTAATTCTATAATTTAAAACATCGTAATGAAATTTAAAAAAATATGTGAAATGATTAATCATCCTTGGTCTTCGTGCTAGATTATTTTATTAAAAAAAAAAACCTAAGAAATAGTTGACATAAAAACTTTATCCATTGAGGACTCTATGAATAGTAATTAATTTTATGATGAGGGGTAGGACGAAAAGAAGTTCTACGTCAGCTTTATTGATTTTTCATGTTGATAGTTTGCAAAGTAGTAGATGCTACTTTGTATGTTTCTTTGAAATTACTTGTTTTTCTTAGTAATTTCGAATGATTTTTTAATCTGTCATTTTAGATATTAATCGGGGGAAAAATCAACGAAAAGTAAAATAAATATATTGATTTGTGTAACATTTAATATTTACAGATACTTAATTGAATATAAGTTGAAAGCACAATAAAAGAACTATTATTTTAAAAACGGAACCACAGATTTTTTAACTGAAATTCAGTATTCATTCGATAAAATCTGAAAAAACATAAAAGTACTATTTTCATTCATCCATTTGTAAAATCTTTTTGAATCGACAATAAAATCAGGCCATAGACAGATAGTTCGAATCCACGTCACTCTAGAATAAAAACTAAAACTCGACTCCGATAATATTTCCCGAGAAATAAATAAATATTGTATAAAAAATCCATGAGCATTTTTTTCTGGATTCAAATATGTAGGGCCATTAGTATTGAAAAAACTCTCATAAAAGTCAAAACATTGTCATAAAATGTATTGTGTAGAGATAAAATAAAATAAATCAGCTTCATGCTGTATCCCGCGCAAAGCAGGTTAGACGGAGGGAGTACTCTCCATTCTCCATTTTCCGTCGAATTTTGGAGGCATTGCATGTGATTGCGGAACTCAATGCTGCGCGTTGCCTCGACATCATAATGAAGAAATTAAAATATTAAATATTTTATTTTCTGGATTGGGCATCGAACCCACAACCTGTCATGTTTACAGTCACACTGTGCCCCTGCGCCACGACTGGCCTCAATATTATATACAGATATTTTATTAAATAGAATAGAAGGCACCAACCAGTATGTCGTTCTATAAACGACGAGCGCCCGTATTTGTAAAGCTTTTATGGTAAATAATATGATGAAAGGCTTCTATTTCTGTTTCAGTTTCGTATGTAAGTCTGGAAAATATTTTTTTTACAACAACAATTGTTTATTTATCCCCATGGAGAGAGCAAACGTCGCCTATAAATTGTAGTCAATGGTTATGAGGTAGCGAGTGCGTGACATCTATTGTTGTTTCTCACCCTCGGCTGTTCATCATAATGTCGCGATTTTATGGAATCTTTTTCTTTTTTCCTTGTCTCACGCAGTATCCCGCATATAGCAGTGTAGGCAGAGGGAGCCTTGTGTTAAAGACACACAGACACCGTTCCCCACTTTCAGCTGAATTTTTAAGGCATTGCGTGTTGAGTGGTGAATCTCAACTCAACGCTTTTGTCTTAGTACCAAAGTTCCCCCGAATGGGAATCGTACTCACAACCATCGCGTTACAGTCATACGCCACGACGACATCATGAATGTTCTTATACATTATCCGTTTTATTATTTCTTTTCCAAAACAATAGGTCAGCTTCACGCTGTATCCCGCACTCAGCAGGGTAGGCAGAGGGAAACTAGTGTTAAAAAACTCCGTTCCCCACTTTCTGCCGAATTCTGGAGGCATTGCATGTTGAGTGGCAAAACTCAACGCCGCGCTTAGCCTCGACACCAGAGCGAAGAAATGGAAATATAAATTTAAGTAAATATTTCATCTCCTCGAGTGGGGATCGACCCCACAACCAGTCGGTTTTACAGTCACACTTCGTGCCACTGGGCCACGACTGGCCTCAAAACAATAGTTCATCATATAATCACCTCATTTTAGGAAGGGCGCCATTATGCTAATACTGATTAACGACGGTCTAACGTTATTTGTCGCGTCCACAATGTCGTCTCTTTTTGAATGGTAATTACGATCAGCGGCCTGATTTATTGTTTGAATTTTCTAAGGGGACTTTGTGAATCGACATAATTATATTATCATTTACTTTTAACAATTCTTCTTTTGTGTAAATTATTTTAAAAATTAAAATCAGAATATTAAAGATTTAATTGTAAAATAATACTTTTCGAGGTATATTTTTTTACAAGATTTTATTTAATTTGCCGTTTTAGTATATGTATAATATACTCTATATTAAATCTTTTCTGATACCGTCCAATTTAAGTCCTGAAATTTAGATTATGACTTCAGTTCTGATGACAATAAAATAACATTTAATCAATATTGTTGTTTATCTAAAATGGCCGGTGTAAGAAAATGGCGGAGTACAAATTTATGCAGATCCTAAGTATATCAAATGAAATGGCTTATTTGTAAATGTCATAAATACACTATGAAAAAAAATCTAGAAAGCTTATTTTTAAAAAGGTTTGTTCAATATAATATAATTAATATAATTAAATTTAGTATAATATAATTTTATTTACAATAATAGTTTAATATCCAACTACTACCACAGATAATATATAAATTATAAACGATTATAGAACAGTTGATTACGTTTTACTGTACAAGGCACTTACTCGAATATAATCGGCTTAAATCATAACCTTCGTCGCTTCTTGTTTTTACTCTACCTTAATAGGTTGGAATTCACTAAAAGTCATAACGTATGTTGTTGAAATATGACCCTCGTCATAAACGTCGAGTTCAGACCTCGAACTAACACTTCATATTCCATACATAAGTCATTCCTGTCCAAGACTAGAAATTTTCATTAAATATGAAAACTTAACATCTGTTAACATATATTTCATTTTTATACTTTGCTTTTGTAGTGGAACTTTAAAACATTACTTAATAGAATTCCCCGATTTCAGTAAAGATGAGTTTACTTGAAAAAACGCATCTCGGGGGATTCAAAGCCTCTAATAATGTGTGTGGTGAATTATTATTATAACTATTTATATATTTATCGATTCACTATCACTTTTAGCGAAGTAAAAATATTTTATAAATTCTCAAATTATTCAATTTGTTCGAAGAGGTATAATTTGGTTTATATCTAATTAAATATCACAGAGATTAAGCGATAGATAAATAAAATTTGCCATTTCAATATTTTTATTCTTGAATACAGGTAGGTACAAACTACAATTTTTACGACGTAACAGAAAAAAAACTATGTATAAATGTTAAAAAAATAAGTAACAAAGTAGCATTTATACTTATTAAGAAAACGTATTCGTTCTGAGAACGTATGGCTTATTTCGACGATTCCCAAAGAGGCGCAGGTTCAAATCCAGCTACATTCAAATTTCCATACGTTTTTTTAATAAGTATTCTTCTTTCTTAAAGGTGTAATAACATTTTAAAAATGTAAAAAAAAAAGGTAGCATTTCCTCTTAATTGAAGTTTTATATAAAATTTTAATTGAAGTCTATATTTATTATAAATAGAAATCAAGAAAGGCAGCTAAGCAGAAAAACCATTTCGCCTTTGTAAAAGCCCGACTTCTTGTGGGGACTTGGAAATTCCAACACTATTAAGTTGCTCTAATTCCTTCTCTGACAGTGGCTCAAAATCATTTTTTGCTCAATTCACTAGTCGTATAAACAGAATTTTGTCTTTTAGAAAAACGTCACAATCCCGCCCCTCATAAGAAAATATTAACCTTATTCTGTACAACTGCAAGTAGAAACTTATACAAATCACTTTTAAAAATATAGTCGAATATATAATAAAGAAAAAATAAATACTTTACCCATACTGGATAATATTTTATATAATAGACTGGTAAAAATATGTGAAATATAGTTCAACATACATATTAACATACGTATTGCTTGCGTATTTTAATGATGTTGCCAAGTTAAAATACTAAAAAAAATAACAATGTAAAAAACGATACAGCAAGTTGACTTTAGTGTTAATACACTAAATATATGAGTTTATTAATTAATTTTTAACGACTATTAAAACGTTTAACCATACAAGTTAATTATATAACATTTTCATATAAAAAAATATTGACATAGTTATTTATTATAGTAATTTATTTTATTCAATACGCAATATCTCCAGAATTCGGCAGAAAGTGAGGAACGGAGTGTCTTAAAACTGCCTACCCTGCTGAGTGCGGGATACAGCGTGAAGCTGATTATTAATTTATTTTACTTGACAGTATAATCCGTTGAAAACATCTTAAGCCCCACTATCTTCACATGCCATATAATAATATATACATATTATGTGTATGCAAGTGTGGTCGTTAATCAATTAGAGGAAACCACATTTAGTTCATATATAATTGGCCCGGTCCAATGTATTAGCTTACCATATAAAGGGCATTATATCTGAACTAAGTTCAACACAAACTTTACAAACTAGTAATATATTATCGAATATTACTACTGTTGTTGAACTTTTTGGCAAAATATTTAAAAAAATCACATAAGTACATAAATTGTATGATAAAATATTCTACTATCGGAAAGAATTATTGTTATAATGTTTTGACAAAACATTAATGATTGATGGAGTCGTGGCGCAGGGGCACAGAGTGTGCCTGTAAATCGACTGGTCGTGAGTTCGATCTCCACTCGAGGAGATGAAATATTTATTTACATTTATATTTTCATTTCTTCGCTCTGATGTCGAGATAAGGTGCGGCGTTGAGTTCTGCCACTCAACATGCAGAATTAATAATAATAATGCCTCCAGAATTTAGCGGAAACTGTGGAACGGAGTGTTTTAACACTAGGTTCCCCTCTCTCCCCTGCTGTGTGCGGAATACAGCGTGAAGCTGAAAAAAAATATATAGTTTTTTTTCTTTGCCAATGTAAAGCATTGCCGACCCGGCAAGTAAAAGAAAATGACTTGGTAATTATATATATGTACTCTATATGAGAATGTGTATTTGTAACTTACGAGCATTGTATTCAGTCGGACCGGCTGCCAGTCACAGTGAATTATAAAGGAGACGAAAAATATTGGACCTAAATGTAAAGAATTGAGATGTGGTCTACAAATTTGGATTTTTTTTTCAATTTTAGAATATTGAAAATTACCTTAATTGATAATCTGGAAGCGGACATTAATGAGAAAAATAATTTTAGATCCATACTCAATATAAATAATTGATTATAGTAATAAGAAAATAAAATATTTATTAATTTTAATGAGGCCTAAGTATTTTAACGTACTTATTAGTGTATATAATTACAGTATAAATAAAGAAAATAACTATCAATCACTGGGAAAACAAAAAAAAAACATTTTAATCGATTAAAATCATTCAGATTTTAAATGACAGATGTGACAGCAGATTAACATTGACACTTCATCTTATGATTTTTGCATATTTGGTTGCACTCGTTTCATTTTTTTCGATGCATTTTGAGTGCTTTCCCATTTGTTTGATATTTTCAACGACTGCTGCATTTTTTTCACGGTTTTTTTTTTCAGTAATCACTTATTTTATATAGGTTAATTGTGCTGTGAATTCATCCTCACTTTTACCAAATCTCTATCTCTGAGTCATTACTCAGCTTTCAGATTGCATCAGGGAGGGAAGGATGTACCTGAATCTATTAAATCTTACTGTTTTCATTTTTTACGTTCTGGGCCCAAGAATGTATGCAATCGTTTGTCTTCTTTATTCATAAAATAGTGTGTAATCACAGTACTTTCACAGAAAGAAATTATTTTAGAATGTTCCCACCAGGGACCTTCCAGGGACCAGAGTTTACACAATAGGCAAATACTATTTATTATTTACATATATTTACACAAAGGGGCTATATCTATCTCACTTAATATTTTTTCACTGTGAATCAACTATCCATATTGGTTGGGATATCTATATTCTCTCCGAAAAAAATGGTTGCAAGAAAAGCTAAATTCTGTAAAAACTGCAGTTGATAAGTTTAAAAAAACCAGACAAGCGTGAGTTGGACTCGCCCAACGAGCACCGTACAAAAATAATGATGTGATTTCTAAATAATGATGGGATGTCTCGAGCTTTTTCTGAAATTTAAGCTTAGCGTAGATAGAGCCCTTTCGTCTGCTATATTACTTGACCTAGAGGCTTAAATACCAAACTTTGCTCCCCTTTTAAGGCTATAAAATGTATAATTTTCAGATTTTTTTCGGAACTAGTAAGAACTAGTCGAAATACGCGTTTTTTGCAATATAAACGGCCATATTTTTTTTTTGATTTAAAGACATTTTTTTCACGAAATTATGGGGCCGTAGATCTAAGTATATAGTTTGGATTTCTCGTAGCGTTCCTGAGATAAAAGCTCTTGACAGACACACAGACAGACGGACGTATAAGAAAGTGATCTTATAATGATTGCTTTTTTCCTTAAAACGTATGGATACCTAAAAAAGCAATAATAATATAAAATACTAAAGTCCCTAATTTTAATAGAAACTATTGCATGGCATTTATATTTTCAAAACTAGGAGGCTTTTTTCAAAAGATTTTTTCAAATAGATGCCCCTATCCTGGTTTTACTCAAGTACAAATGGTAGAATAAAATAATTTTGTGTATTTTGGCCACAATACGAGACCATTTACCTCGAAAAACTCATTTTAAATGTAATTATACATTTCGTTTTTGCAGTCCGTCGCAAAGAGATCCAACATGAAAACGAACTCATGTTAATTAAAGAAAAATTCTTAAGCTCTTTCATCGTGATGGATCCAATGTGTGTGAAAGGGCTGTAGTCAAGAGGCACATGATTTAATTAAACGTAAAGTTTATGTAGCTCAGAAGTTCATTTGAAAATAAACTAAATTTATATATCTACTACTATTTTTTTTTTCATTAGGTATCAGTAGATTACTATGTATTTGCTTAAAAAATTAACTTCACGCTGCATCCCGCAAACAGAAGAGTAGGTAGAGGGAACGTAGTGTTAAGATACTGCGTTCCCTCCGTTGCTTGTCGAGTTGCGGAAATCAACGCCGCGCTTTGCGTTGTCACCACAGCGAAAAAATTAAATCATAAATAAATAAATCAGCTTCACGCTATATCCCGCACACTGCAGGGTAGGCAGAGGGAACCTAGTGTTAAGACACTCCGTTCCCCACTTTCTGCCAAATTCTGGAGGCATTGCGTGTTGAGTGGCAGAACTCAACGCCGCGCTTTTCCTCGACACCAGAGCGACGAAAAGTAAAATATAAATTTAAATAAATATTCCATTTCGTCGAGTGGAGATCGAAACCACAACCAGTCTAGTTTCAGTCACACACTTGTGCCACTTCGCCATGACTGGCGTCACTTAGTTGCTTATAAATGATATTCAAAGCTGATGAATCTATATATGTACATACTAGATTACGCGCGCGGCTTCGCCCGCTTATTAGAAGTGAAAACACGTGTTCAATAAAATATTTTTATCAGTCTGAATTTAATTTTTTATAAAAATCGGTGGCAATTTAAAGATTTTTCCATATAAACTTTCAACCCCTATTTCATCCTTTTAGGGTTAAAATTTTTGAAATTCCCTTCTTAGTGGATGTCCAGAATATGAAAATAAACATCTGCCCAAATTTCACGTTTCTATCATCAGCGGTTACGGCTCTGCGTGCGTCTTACCTCAGTCAGTCAGCACAAAGATCG
>JAATLQ010034314.1:0-23962 GCA_013421005.1 Heliconius erato x Heliconius himera
GTGCCTGTGTATAAAGGCAAAGGTTCACAGATAGACTGCGCAAGCCATAGGGCTATCAGATTAGCTTAGATAGTAAAGTTTTAGTGAGAAGAATGCAAGAGAGATCTGAAAGGCTGTTGTGGGAGGCCCAAGGAGGCTTTAGACCTGGAAGAGGGTGTATGGATCAGATCTTTTACCTCTGCATGATCACGGAAAAATTTTTGGCCTTTAACCAAAAAGTTTTCTGTGCTTTTGTGAAGTTGGAAAAGGTGTTTGACAGAGCGAAATTATGGGAGATACTACTCCGGTACAATGTGAGCGGACCTTTGTTGCAGGCTGTAAAGTCTCTTTACAGAGATCACCCAGCCTGCGTGCGAGTAGGAGCTGGCATGTCACCCTGGTTTGACATCCGATCGGGTGTTAAACAAGGTTGTGCCATGTCAGCTTGGTTGTTCAATTTGTATTTGGATAGCTGTCTCCAAGGAGTGAAACAAAGTGATATGAGAGTGATAGTAGGTGACCTGAATGTGAATTGCCTGTTGTACGCAGATGATGCAGTGCTTATTGCATCATCAGAATGCGAGTTGCAGGTATTGGTCACCACTCTGAAAGAAGGATGTGAATATAATGGTCTAAGCCTAAATGCGAATAAAACAAAGGTTCTGATTTTTGAAAGAGATGAAGAAAGGACGGAATGCAAGATCAGTGTAAATGGAAAGATATTAGAACAAGTGAATGAAGTGGTGTACTTGCGAAGTATGTTCAGTAGAGATGAAAGATGCGAGATGGATGTGGAAAGGCGTATTGCTGCCGGTAACAAGGTTAACGGAGAAGGCTCCGTTGCAACTAAGGAGTTGCATTGATGAGATAGCGAAACGTCAGCACAACTGCGCGTTTGGGCGTACACAATGCCGACTGACTCTGTTATACGGCAGCGAAACGTGGGTATTACAGAAGAAGAATTAAAGAAAGATGAATGCCGTGGAGATGCGATCTCTTCGTAGCATATGCGGAGTCAGCTTAGCAGATCGAAATCGCAATGAAGAGGTACACAGAATGGCAGGTACTAGCGAGGATGTCACAGTGAGAATGAAGAAGAACGTGCTCAGCTGGTTTGGGCACGTCGAACGAATGAGTGATGAAAGAATGGCAAAAGAGATTTATGATGGAAAAGTGAGCGGTAAGAGAGGTAGGAGGAGATCTCGGTTGACCTTCGAAAACAGTATCAAAGATACTGGAGGAAGGTCACGTAAAAAGCATGAGGACTCCCCGGAGGGCATGTATAAAGAGATTCATGACAATGGACGAGGCGAAAGAGGTATGTAGAGACTGTAGCGTTTGGCGCTCCGTTCTGACTACCCCGCTAGGGATAAAGCGTGAAGTTAGTTATAACATATATATCATATTTATCAATATTAACGAAAAACAATAATGACACCTGGAACATCGACGGGCAAGAAAAGCGTGCAACAACAACGTGCAACATCGACGTGCAACAAAAACGCGCAACAACGACGCCCAATGAGAAAATACGGTATTCGTACGTTCGTTGGTCGGGCAAACTCGGTTAATATCGTAAAATTCCGAATTTTGAGGAAAACTCATTGCTTACTTTTGCCGATGTATGTTATGTACCATTGTATATCTTAAATAAGCCTTAATTTAATAGCAGGCATGTTTTAATTCGAATAACTAACTTTTAACTTTCTAAAATCCGAAAATATCGAAAATCCCGGTTTCTTGTAAAATTAAAACCGGGATTTTACAGACCTATATTTGGTCCGATATCCCGGGATTTTTGAATCCCGGGATCCCGGATTGCGACCCCTAATACCTACCTAAAGATTCTTATATAAAATAAATTTCTAATATTGTTTTTTAAAGTTTATTTGAATATTTATTAGGCACATCTCTCGACCACCTACCATCAAAATGTGGAATCGTATAAATATGTCAAAGTTTAAGTTATTGTGGCACGTTCTCTATCAATTGTGTCATCGTTTACGTGGTATGCATAGTGTAAGTTGTAATCCAATGGAATATTAAATAATGATGTACCTTTATCCGACCCATATTTATCCACTAACTTTTATCAGCGACTTCGCCCGCGACTATATAATTAAGTAAGACATGATTTCAATGTGACGTGATGTAACATGGCCTACAGCTTTCTCAATAAATGGTATTTTTTTTTTGTGTTAATAAAAATAATTTTACAATTCGAGCCAATAGTTCCTGAGCTTCAACGAGACAAACTCTGCAAATTTATATTATACTAGAGTAATACACGCAGCGTCACCCACTTCAGCTTACAATACAAATAAAAAAAAAATCCGAACAGTGAAAATTTAATAGGAAAAATAATTATAAGCTTACATTTGTTGATTACCAGAGCATGAAAATGAAAATATTAAACAATTCATTATGACTAGTGGGAATCGAGCCCACAACAGTAGCGTTTACAGTCACACGCTTGTGCCACTGTGCCACGACGATCTCAACAAAAAAAATGAATTACATTACAAATTATTATGCATTTTAAATAATTACATAGATCGTGACACCAATGACTATTATAATAATATGTTTTTTGTGGGATGGCGCCGGTAATTTTTTTTTAGAAACCCCTTATTGTTTTACATTTTTTCGATAAATCCGCCGGATTTCGTTTTTTCTGGTAATTTCTATGACATTTTTCTAAACTGTGGCGCCATCGACACGTGACTGGTGTGATAATAGAATTAATAAAAATTATGTTAATAGAATTGTAATATTTAAAGTTCTTGTAGAAATTGCCATTTCATAAAAAACATTGTCATCGCCAGTAATGTTATTTGCCTGGACTTTAAGACAAAAGATTTAATCTTGTTTTTTCCCGTTCTTATAGGATTATTTTTATTCAGAGGCACAAGCGTATGACTCTAAACGCAACAGGTTGTGGCTTCGATTCCCATTGGAAGAAATGTAATTTTCAGTTAGCTCCGGTAACGACGAGGGCAACGTTCAGTTCCGCCGCTTAACACGCAATGACTCCAGAATTCGGTGAAAACAAAAAGTAGGAAACGAAGTTTAACACTAGGATCCCTCCGCCTATCCTGCTACACGCGGGATACAGCGAGACGCTGAATACCAAGAAAAATAAGAACTTCGAGAATTCCTATATCAGAGCTCTCCGACACTCCTTCATGCCAAATACCTTAGTCCAGCCATCATCAGCATCATCATCAGCGTCGATAATCATATCCAAATTTAGGTATAAAAAATACTGTCAATCATGTTTGCTATAGTACGGTGAGAAATAAACCGGTAATGCTTATTTAGACATTAAACTTACCAAGTTATTATTTTGGATATTTGATGATGACTTTTTTACCCGACTGCGGCAAAGTCCTTAAAGGGGTTATGTTTTTAGCACGTATGTATGTATATGCGTGACTTTGTTCCATTGTATATGTCAAACGAGTAAATTGATTTTGATAAATGATTCGTCGTTGGATTCGTCGCCATTGCGCGAGTGTACTGGTTATGTTAATTTAATTTATCGGATTTTGTGTTTTTTGAAAAAAAATACTAACTTATTTTTTTTATTTGTAAAGTGTAATTAATAGATAGCTATTGTTAAAATATAAGTTAACTTTTTGATTACTTTCCTCTTTAAATAAAAATTAATTTTCGTCCACAAATTTCAGTGTAATATTTTTCACGAAACTCGTTCACGTTTTTTCCATTCAACATGACATTGCTGATGAAATCGTGTTCAATTGGCACGCTCGGAATTTAGAAGAATTTAACTTAACACTACCTAAACTCTTAAAAAAATTTAATATGAAAAATATTTAAAAAAAAGATGAGGCCAGTGGTGGCGCAGCGGCACGATGTGTGAATGTAAAACCGACTGGTTGTGCGTTCGATTCCCACTCGAGGAGATGATGATGATGATGAAGCGCGGCGTTGAGTTCTGCCACTCAACACGCAATGCCTCCAGAATTTGGCAGAAAGTGGGAAACCTCTTTACACTAGGTTCCCTCTGCCTACCCTGCTGTGTGCGGGATACAGCGTGAAGCTGATTTTTTTTTCAATCCTTTCCAAAAATCACTAAGTCTAAATCAATAATTTCCCAATCGACAACATTAGTCATTAGCCGCGTGCAGTGAACTTATCATTATGCATTACAATGCACGCATAAACAAAAACAATTTAAATAACTCTGACAGAACTAATAAAGCAATCATTTTAATTTTATATTCTGTATATAGCATCGTTTGATGCGCCGATGGCCCTATTTCTTTTACCCAGTACCGCCGTCCACGCTTTCGTGGAAAAATCATGTACTGAATTATGTGTATTGATTGTACAAATATATTATCTGTGGCTGGTGGAGTTAGCGGCTTTGTATATTGTCTGTGGTATTTACGTCATATCCTAAACGGTTTAATTATTAAAAAGTAAAATTAAAACAAAATAATAGATATTATAGCCTCTAAAAGCTGCTATAAATTGAATTAGGAGTAATAAGCCGGAAATAGAGAACAGATTGGTTTGACACTAGATTCTCTCTGTTTATTTTGTTAAAAAAAATTAAGAATTATAATCAAAACCTTTTACATTCCTAAACAAAGGATATAGAATACATACCTATGACGCATTTGACAAGTTAAAAAAACCCTATCATTGTAAATAATCAACATACCTAATCGGGGAAAAATTATAAAATGAAGTAGCTACCTACTTATTTCTTGACTCCACTATCCTGCCTTAATGTTTATTTCCACTCATAACATAAAAGGCAGACGTTGTTTTAAGACAAGTCTCGGCTTTCGATTCGAATTTGAGACATTGCACGTCGAATAGTATAGCTTAACGCTGTATTTCAACAACTCTTCCATTTCGAAAGTCGGCTAACCAATAAACAAAATGTAATACAATAGAAATTCACAATTCTGTGAAACGATATCGACATATCAGCAAAAAGCACGTATTATAGTCTCTTTGAAGCACCGCGCGCCGGTCGATTCCAATTATTGCATTACCATATAACATGGGCTGGCGGACATATTGATCATTTTAAATAGATCATTGGCATTTAATGGATATTGTTGAGAAAATTTTGAAATAAGTCTAGACATTTATAGATAGGCTAGATTTAGTTGTATCTGCTTAATAATTACATGGCGTCGTGGCGCATCGGGACAGTGTCGGGGTGTAAACGGGACGGTCGTGGGTACCATCTTTCTCTCTTTTCAATTCTGCGGTCTGATAGACAAACCCCACATTGACGCTGAAGGTGAGTTTCTTAATATTAGGACTCTTTATTCCATTCTGCTTTTCAGATAGCTGCACATAGCAAGGTAGGCAGAGGGAACCTAGAAGATTTCAAGTTTCGCTCTACATAACACTCTGTTTCTCCTTAAGATATATACGTTTGAAAAGCGAGAAACCGAAAGTATTAAAAACCCACATTGTTAAGAACCCACAATGGTCGCGTTTACAGTCGTACGCTTGTAACACTGCGCCACAACGACGAACAGCTTTGTTTAGTTTCGTGAAAATATTTAAAACTGCAACTATTATTCTGGCGTGTTGTGTGACTCATATCTGAAGAACCCTCTTAACCGGTAGTAACTTCCTGTCGGACTGACAGTACTGATTCTTTACATAATGAATGGATGATTAGAAATTCTAAGTAAAAATGTTTTTAATAATAAATTTAGAATTTAATTTAATAACTTAGTATTTATGTAACATTACTTACGTAGATATTTGAAGGCTCTTTGGCTATACAAATATTTATGATGACATCATAAGCTAAAGAAAAAAAACCAGGGATCTTCCTTACCTTCCTCTCTATTTTTAGGGTTCCTTACCTCTTAAAAAAAGAAATCTTATAAGATCACTTTGTTCTCCATTCGTCCGTTTGTCTATCTGCCCGTCAGTCAAGAACCTTTATCTCAGGAACGTTTGAAGATACGGAGTTGAAATTCAAACCATACACTCTAGTCTACGTTCCTCGATTTCCTGAAAATTAGAATTTTTACATTTACTAAAGAACAGGATATGGCTGTTTACATAGCAAAAAACAATTTTTGTACGGAACCCTCGGTGGGTGCGCCCAACTCGCGCTTGCCCGGTTTTTATCTTATTCTCTACCCTGCTATTTATGCATAGGTACTGAGTAGAGTAGGCAAAGGGAATTTGGTGTTAAGACTCTGTTCCCCACGCACCGCCCAATTTTAGACACTGCTATATGAGATACAACGTAAAGCTTAAAATGTCAAAATAGAGTAAATTCAATACTTACAGGTGCAGTCAATAATAAAACAAGTCACGTGTCAAATCTATTAAACAAAACCTCAACGACAGTATTTTGTAAATTTTACGATCAACACATAATAAAATTTTTGCTACTGTTGAAATTTAAAATATCAAAAAAATCTTTACCTGTATCTAAAAAAAAGGCAGCATCCTCATTTTTAGTTACATTTTTATGGCTTTAGGCCTAATAGAAAATGCCGTCATTATTTTATTATCACTTAAATTTTTATTAGATAGGAAGCAGCTTCACGCGTTTTCTCGCAGTTTTCGAGCGTAAAAATAATTCATTATCCCTCGGAAAATCGCACCTACAAATGTCATGTTTACAGTCGGACTCTATGTCGCTGCGCCAGGACAGCCTAAATATATTTCGTAGTATATAATATAATATGCGGTAAGTATAATTAATTTTAAAAACTGAAATAAGAAATGCTAAAGACCGTGGTGCGGCAGGGACACAAGCATGTGACTGTAAACGCGTGTGGATGGTGTGGATTCGATTCGACTGGAGGGAATGAATTATTATTTAATAATAACAAGTCAAAGCACGGCGTTTAGTTTCGCCGCTCAATACACAATGCTTCGATAATTCGGTGGAAAGTGAGAAACGGAGTGTTCTAATACTAGGTTCCCTCTGCCTACCCTGCTGTGAATGCACGCAATGGGTTATATTAAAACGATTTACCTGATATAATTTAGCTTATAGGCTTCCTCTATAAAGTGTTGAGTCCATACAGTACATAAAACATTTTTCTACTCCAACCAGCAGTTCCCGAGATCAGCACGTCCAACCAAACGCTCTTCTCTATACAATATTAGTATAAGAATATAATATTTAATTGCATTTAAGTCGAATGCGGCGCGCGTCCGTCGGCGGCATAAAGGCGCGTGCACCGTATGCTAATGTATGCGTGGTTAATTGTCCTCCTTCGTCATACAGCCTACTGGCAGCGGCGGCGGTATTGACTGGACCTCGTGGAAGTACCTATTTGAAAATATGCAACTTATTGTTATTAGTACAAAAAAAATGTTAAGAATTGATTACTAATAATATTTGTAAGAGAAATGTTAAAAAATCATGGCCATTGGGGCAGCTGCTGGTTGGGTATTCGATCCTGGAAATGCAGCTTTGTTCTTTATCCTAAATAGTGTAGGCACAGTGATGTCTAGCTTGTGTTAGCCTAGTGTTAAATCAATTAACCAACACTAGGTTCCCAATACACTCCCAATTTTGAAAATATTGCGATGGCACGTAGAGTGGTGAAGTGACGTGTTTTATTTTGTTACAAAAGCGAGGATGTAAAAAAATATCCTATCGAACGAATTCGAACTGACACCCGATGCGATTACAGTCAGACACAGCGCCTGTAATTGCTTATTATTTGTTTTTTTGCACAAAACAGGGTAGGCAGAGGGAACCTGGGAACCTAGTAAAACACATCGTTTCCATTAAGTAGCATTTCGTGTTGAGTGGCGGAACTCAACGCCGCGTTTTACCTCACTACCAGAGCGAAGAAATTAAAATATTAAATATTTCATTTTCTCTCTAGTGGATTTTGAACTGAACTAACAACTTGTCACATTTAGAATCACACGACTATACTCCTACACAACGACTGGCCTTAAAGGTCCTGAAGTAAAGACTATTAATAAAACAAAAAATCGAGGTAATTATGGGGCAGTGTCTGTTTGTAAATATGACGGTTGCGTATTCGATTCTCGGAATACAATTTGATACTTTTTCCCGTTTAGCAGAGAAGGTGTGAAAAAGTCTACTCACGGTTTACACTGAGTGTATTCAACACCACTTTAAAGTACATATAATTTGAACACAAATAGTTAATCACGTCACAGTTTATACAAAAGTCAACCACAAACATATATATAAAATAGAACACGATAAATACTGATTTGGAAGAAAATAATTAAGAAAACAATGGAACGTATGGAAAGCGCATCGAGTGGCAAGCATCGACTGTTAATTATAAAATATGGCGTCGACAAGGGGGTAGGTGTAAATATTACAACTCCTTACCGGTTTGGTCGACGGCAGCGAGTGCTTCCTCTATCATATAAATATACTAAATACGAATACTTATTTTAAAATATATAAATCCTATTAAATGTATGTATGATTCTATGTATGTATAAATAAATAATAAATAAATAAATTACAATATTGAAATATATAAATGACATATTAAATAAACTATAAATATAGATAATAGTACACTACATAGGCAAAGGGTAATTAGTTTGTAAGTGTTTTGAACATTCCTTTCCCCACTTCCCTTTTAGTTCTCGAAACATTGTGTTCTGAGTGACGGAGCTTAACGCCACGCGTCGTCTCTCTGAGGAGGGAAATGTATGTGAATCACTCTATCGAGTGATTCACATACATTTCCCGGTACCTTGCCCGGTATCTTGCCTACTCAACTTGGGCATAAGGTGAAAAATTCAACCGATATTAAAAGTAACGAAACGATCAAGCCGTACATTTTGACTAGGGTGTAGAGTTTATAAAGTTAGGACCTATATATGTATATGTATACTTAAGACGTATACGAGTTCAATTCTCACCCGAGGGAATGACCCGTGATTTTCTTGTCTATTTCCTATGTATGTATCTATTTTCATTTTTGTGCTTATGTAGGAAGACAAAGTGCAGCGTTGAGTTCCGACACTCAACAGTCAAAAAGCAATGTTTAAAAAAAAATGAGCGGAAAGTAAGGTACTAAATTCCTTAACACTAGTTTTCTAAGCTATTTATTTATTTTTAATTTCATATGTGTAAGGATTCTTGGTGCAACACAGCCTAATGTCCTTCCAATAACCTTATAATTGTATATTTATAAGTAACAAACAAGTCACCGATACTTCGGTAATCCTACAGATTTGGTTAACCGCGTGCCATCACGGCCGGTAGCGTCAGCAGAAATGTATTAATTATATTAGATATATTTTTAATGTTGTAAAATGAAGAATGTGAGTGACTCGAGAATTATTTATTATCTTCTATTGGTATTAAAAATTAAAAAATGTTGTAATAAAATAACTACCATGAATTGTAATGGCCTCTACTATTCTATTACTTAAAACGCTACGGTTATGGGTTTGATTCCCGCTGGGGAGAATTAATTATTTTAATTTTCTCGCTCTCAACACGCAATGTTCCAAAAATGGAGTGGAAAGGGGAGAGAACAGACTGTCTTAACTTTGACTGTCGTCGGTATATTGTTTGACGTAGGTATGTTTTTGGCTTTACACTACATCCCGCATAGTGTTTTAACACAAGGAAAGGGAGTGTTTTAACACTCGTTTGTGTATTGAATGGCTTAACTCAACGTCGCTGTGTCGTGGTACAAAATGAAAATAATTCGTTCCCTGAGTGGGACTCGATCCCGTAAGTGTCACGTTTACAGTCAGACGCTGTACCGCTATCCTACGACGGCTTCTACCTATGTATATATAAATTATATTTATGTCAAATGCTCCACAATAAATTTCTATAATTTCATAATATTTTCTATGCTATCACTACATTTGGGCGCCTCCGTCCGGTGCCCTCTCCGCAGCGTGAACAAATCTCTTTATTATGTTAATCGTCATTGTGTACGGTCGAACGGAAATTATTATGTATCAATTGAATATTTCGGATGTTTAAAAATCAATTTCGACGCCATTAAAACTTTAATGAGATTATGATTACTTTATAAAATGCAGTTATCTACTCGTATATAATTATACAAAACCTCTTCCGTTACTAAGTGACAAACAAAGCTCAGCCACATTTACGAAGCGTAGAAGGCGGTACATTTAGATTTCTTGAAGAGTTTAAGGGAGCACTAAGAGGTCCTCTCTTCTTCTCAAATTTTGTACAGGACATGAAAAACATGATTCATATAAACAAAGTAGCCTAGTTGTAGAACTTTCAAATAAAAAGTTTATTAAGCTCATTAAGTAGTCCTGGCGAAGAGGCACAGGCGAGAAACGCAATACGCAATAACGATACTTCGATTCCCTCTCGAGGAAATAAATAAAATTTTCATTTTCCCGCTCTGGTAGCGACGCAAAGCGCGGCGTTGAGTTCCACCCTGAATTCGACTGCAAGGGGAACAGAACGGAAATGTGCTTAATAGGAACGGAATGTCTTAGAGATACTCGTTTTACGGGTTCCTTTGCCTATTCTGTTATGTACGGGATACAGCGGGATAGCTAAGCTAAACTAAAAAAATCTTGTTAGTATTGTTCTGTTTTTGTTTTTGCGATTTTGTATTGGCGTTGGGTTCCACCACAAAACATAATGTCTCTGTATGAAAGATAACTATTTACAGTCAAAATCTTTTCATTTGTCACCACAATAACCTGAGTTTTCTTTACGTTATATAATTAACTACAAACCGTATCGCTTTAGGATTCTTAGTAGATCGGATCTTAGTAGAGTATAAAGACTTCTTATTTTTTTAAAATACTAATTTATTATTCTCATTATTAAGTATCAACAAATATAACTAGTTATCAAACAAAACTTAATAAAAATATCAACACACCACAGACAATAGATAAATAAATGAAGAATATCACACTAACCGTAATTGAACAATCATCCGGTTTAGATCACCATAAGAAACTTTTTCGATCGTCGATAATAGAATGATAATTAAAAATAATTAACTATCCATATTATCATTGTTATGACAAATTAGACCGAAACAATGTCAGCCATTTATGGCGCCAAATGAATTCAAGATGGCCGACAATTATCTATCGTTAGTGTTTTGAATTAATTCGTATATACTCTTACACAGCCTGAGTTTGTTTTTCTATTTTTTATTTTATTAATACACAAATTTAAACCTTATTTTATTTTATTAAATTTTATATTGGTTTGACATATGTGTGCGAAGTGTGTGTTTTTTAAATTTATTTGTGGCTGTATGACACACTGTATGACATTTCAATTGTATGCAAAAATCAAGAGTGCATCGCTTGATTGGCGTCATTACGAAAAGTTGGTGTACCTTTATTATTTTATTTCCTCGTCCTAAATATACTTATTTTTTTAAATATTTCTAAAAAAGTTAATTGAGCATAGATAATAAATTAAAACTTCATAAAGTAAAAAATACTTCGTCTCTATGGCCTTATGAGCCGTCAAGACGAAGCGACACAGCGCAGCGACTGTTAACGTAACGGTTGTGGGTTCGATTTACACTTAAGAGAATATGCAAGCGTGGAAAAAAAATAAATAAAAAGGTGGGGAACCCAATTCCTTCCTGCTACACCTTCATATAATGTGGCTCTATGTACGAATTGTATAGGTTCGTATTTATAATACATATTTATATTTATTTAGAGGTCAGTCGTGGCGCAGGGACACAAAGTATGACTGTAAATGCGACTGATTGTGGGTCCTATCCCCACTCGAGGAAATGAAATATTTATTTAAAATTATATTTCCATTTCTTCGCTCTGGTGTCGAGGCAAAGCGCGGCGTTGAGTTCCGCCACTCAACACGCAATGTCTCCAGAATTCGGCGGAAAGTGGAGAACGGAGTGTCTTAATACTACGTTCTCTCTGTCTATCCTACTGTGTGGGGGGTACAGAGTGAAGCTGATTAAAATTTAATCAAACTTCATACATATACATATTTTAATTTAAATAATCGTATCATATTTTAATGTTAAAACATGTGGAATTGGAATTTGCTCAAACCAATAACTGTGGTCTGTGCTACTAAAGTCACATTTGTTTTCACACTTTCTTGCTTCACGTAGTAACCTCCACGAAGGAGGGTAGGCAGAGGAAATTTGGGAACTTTAAGGCATCCTCATTCTTCATTTTCAGCCGCATTCTGGAGACATTGCGTCTTGAGTGTTTGAAGGTACGGTTTGTTCATAAAATCGGGATTTTACTGGGAACCTATAGCTATAACCTTTACACAGTTGCATCGTAATTATGGCCACTGGACACCGTCCTGTAGAACAGTAGAACGAGGCACTGAGTCATAGCAATATAATAACACGACTTAAATATAATAGCAATAAAAATATCCGTTAACAGTTAAATAGTTTCAAAGAATATTGAGACATTATGCGCATAGAATTCTTAAAGCGGTCGCACATTATGTTTTATGTCGATACGCAGTATTATATATGTATAGTTACTAACAGTTTATATTTTTATAATGTGTTATCAAATGTGCCACCCACAGAGTGTGGTAAACGCGACAGTTGTGGGTTCGATTCCCATTTGGTTGAATGAATTATTATTATGTACTAGCTCTGGTAAGAAGACAAAGCAAGGTATTAAGTTCCGTTGTTCAACACGTAATGTCTTAACAATTAAGCGGAACATAGAGAGTGCCTTAAGACTAGGTTCCCTCTAACTTCCTTACTTTATGCGGGATAGAGCGTGAAGTTATAAAACAACAGGTACACTTATTATTGTCTGTTTCAAATCCAGTCCAGATCTAGTTTGACAGAGTGCAGTTTTACATTGAACACATAATTTTTATATATTGGGCAAACGTAAAAAAAAAAAATTTCGCTTACTTTGCAAAGACAAGTATCTATACATAGCTATAAGACAAATTTTAACGACCTATAGCTCTGTCGAAATTCAAAATTGCAATATATTAGGCACTTAACATTATCCTCCATACACCAATTAGCCATCAAATCACGTACGACGCCTCGTTTCTAATGAATCGGCCATAAATCAACTCAATCTAATTGACATACAGACATTTTCTGTTCATTGTGTCAGTCCGCTTAGGATTGTTAAAAATTCGGCTATTTCTAGACTTGTAACTAAGTATGGAGTAGTGTGTAATTCATAACTGGACACTGATCATAGCAGAGTCAGGCTCGAAGGACCAAAAATATCTAAATTATATTTCCACCTTCAACAGGTGATCATTATTTAGTTTTTTTTTGTTATTTCACGCTGTATCCCACATAAAGCAAGATAAATAGAGGCGACATAATGTTAAGACACTCTGTTTCCCACGAACTCTCCTATTTTCGAGATATTTTAATCTTGAGTGGCAAAACTTAAAGCCTTAATTTAGTGATGATTAAATTAAGTGGTAATATTGCAACCTCACAAGCAAAATCACAAAATCTCTGATAACGTCAGAGGGACAAGAATTAAAAAAAACCACTTCAATCTATCAATGCATTTGTATCCAGTTATCTCGCGTCCGAGTTCGATGCTTGCACCTGTAAACGCGACAGGTTGTTGATAGGATTCCCAGTAGGAGAAATAAAATATTTAATATTTTCATTTCCTCGCTCTGGTAACGAGGCAGAGCGCGGCGTTGTCTTTCGTCATTCAATAAGCCAGTACGCCAATACACCAAACCCAGAATTTTGTAGAAATTGGGGAACGAAAGTGTCTTAATGGGAACAGAGTGCTTAAGGCACTTTTTTGTGTTTTAAGGTACTGCTTCCTTACACAAGCTGAAGATTTGCATTGCTTATTGTGACTATTGTATATATGTCTGCTATCCGATTAAGACGACGCATAATATCTTCGTGTCGGAATATAGGATGAGGATAATGTTGTACTCCAAACTAGGATTAGAGTTAGGGGAAGCCCCAAGACGTCAAGAAATAAACAAAGGGCGTTTAATTTTGTTTCTTTTTTGAAGATATTACGAGTGGTGAAACTTGGTGGAACTGAACGACGCAGTTTATCTTGTTACCAGAGCCAAAAATGAAAATAGTTTATTCTCTCAAATGGGAATCGAACACGCTATTGTTGCGTTTCTGCACACTCTCACGCAAAGTAGGCAGAGCGAACCTGGGAACCTAGTGTGACATTCTGTTCTCTATTTACTACTATAACCCCTTTTCAGCTGAATTTTTGAGGCTTTGCAGATTGAGTGGCGAATCTCAAATGCGCGCTTTGCCTCGTTACCAGAGCGAGAAAATAAAAATATTAAATATTTCATTCCCTGTGTGGGTATCGAACCCATAAACGTTGCGTAAACGTCGTATACTTGTGCCATCGCGGCAAAAAAGACTACTATTAGTACTAGTAATCTACGTGATAATGATAGGTCCACTGTTAAAAGATCCTGCGCGACATTAACTTTATGGATTCGGTTGTAAATTATCTAACAATAAAAAACTAATCATATAACTTCTTATCCTGAATAAAATTATTTCATTTTAAATGAAACTATTTTAACCGGATTAATCGCGTATATTTAAGATTTTTTCATTTTGGAAACCCGACGTTTCGAACACTTTGCCGACTGCCTTTAAATAAAATCAGCTTCACGCTGTATCCCGCACACAGCAGGGTAGGCAGAGGGAACCTATTGTTAAGACACTCCGTTCCCCACTTTCTGCCGAATTCTGGAGGCATTGCGTGTTAAGTGGCAGAACTCAACGCCGCGCTTAACCTCAACACCAGGGCGAAGAAATGGAAATATAAATTTAAGTAAATATTTCATCTCCTCGAGAGGGGATCGAACCCACAACCAGTCGGTTTTACAGTCACACCTCGTGCCGCTGCGCCACGACTGGCCTCAAATCAAAGCAAAGAACTTATTAAAATTATTTAACTTTGTCTCGTGATAATGATATGGACGTGGTAATATACCTTCTATCTGGCTAACGCGGCCGTCTTCCGTGTACAGATAATTATTATTCACGTTACGAACGAATCGGAAGCACTGATCGATTTTACTGCCCACGACAGCTTGCGTCACCCACAATTATTATATTGATTTCGGTTACTATATATACTACTTTGTTGTGTTACTCTGCTTGTCTATACTTTTTTTTCAGCTTCACGCTGTATCCCGCACACAACAGGGTAGGCAAAGGGAACCTAGTGTTAAGACACTCCGTTCTCCACTTTTTGCCGGATTCTGGAGGCATTGCGTGTTGAGTGGCAGAATCCACGCCGCGCTTTGCCTCTACACCAGAGCGAAGAAAAAGAAATATAAATTTAAGTAAATATTCCATCTCCTCGAGTGGGTATCGAACCCACAACCAGTCGGTTTTACAGTCACACTTTGTGCCACTGCGCCACGACTGGCCTGGTCTATTCTTCTATACTAATATTATAAAGCTGAAGTTATCAACCGAATGAGAATTAAAATATTTCTATATATAATATCTTCAGTCTTCCTAAGACATATCACTAATAATTTGATATCTAAAAGACCTTGAGAAATGACAGAAAAGAGGGGGAGAGGGGGGAGGGGGATACGACAGCGAAGAACAAAAGAATCTACTGAATATATAATACCTTCTCCATATTTTCATACACATTATTTACTATAACTTCACAAATATGAGCCTTTCATATGAAAACATTTATACGAGCTCACTCGTTGCACAACTTGTTATGGGATGAACATTAGGAAAATTAGAATAATTCTAATAAACACTTTCCGGTGAATTACTATTAATGTGATGTATTTATGTTTGACGCAGCGCCCGCTTATATCAGGGTAAGCAGAATGAACCTAGTCTTGAGACACTCTGTTCTCTACTTTTCATCGAATTTTGGAGACAATGCATGTTAAATGGCGGACCTCAATGCCGCTCTTTGACTCGTTACCATTTAAAACCGGCGTGAAGTAGTGGCTTTTTGCCACTGCGTTTCGCATCAGGTAATGCCGTGCTCCGGCGCCCAACCCACCTTAAAGGCCGGCAACGCACCTGTCGCTCCTCTGGTGTTGCACGGGGTCTTGGGCGGCGGTGATCACTTACCATCAGGTGACCCGAGCGCTCATTTGCCTTGGCTTTTCCATAAAAAAAAAGAGCGAGGAAATGAAAATATTAAATAATTCATTCCGCTGATTAGTATTTGAACTCACATCCGTCATGTTTCGACTAGCGACTAGTTTAGATAATACCATTGTGCCACGACCGCCTCAGTCGCGTCAGTATAAATTTCATTTATAATAGTTCAATAGAAAATTTCCTAAGTATATTTACTAAATATACTTAGATATACATATTTTTATATAAAAATTTATACATATATGTATATGTCCTTTTTTCTTGTACGTAATTTACTATAGAATACAGCTTCACGCTGTATCTCGTAAAAAGCAGAGTAGGATTCTGTTGGAAAAACACTATGTTTGTAACTTATCGCCTAAGCTTTGCCACAATATCTGCCGAATGGAAGAACTCCACGCGATATATATAGGAGATATAGGGAATGCAAAATAGTTATTTCCCTCCAAATGGAATACAATCCACAACAGTCTCGTTTACAGGCAGACCTTGTACCCATGCGCCACCACAGTCTCTTCTTATAGATAACTAATACCTATAGATTATAGATAAAATATATCTTATTTATATGTATATATTATAAGAATCATCCTTGTATATAGCGACGGTTAATGAATCATAAAATGTTCAAATTAACACAATTCTCCGTACAGTTCTTGAATCGTGACGGATCGTCAAATTTTATTGCGATAATAACATACTTACTTACGTGTTATTATTAGTTTATTACTTATTGTGGTATTTTTTTTTAATTGTGGGGGTTCCAATGGGTAACCGATTTCATGATCGTAGATCAAGATGGGAGTTTCATCTTGTAAAACGTTGACAAACTTACGCCCAATATTAATAACCTATCTCTAACGTCAATCTTAGATTGTTTCATATATCTATCCAATCTAGAGATTGGATATTAATATTGGGATTTAATATAGATAGGTTATTAATATTGGGCGTTAAAATACTTTTTAAAAAAACATACAAAAGTTTGAATGTAGAGCGATTTGCGAGTTTCTTGGGATTGAAATCCGAGTGACTCGAGATAAAGGATTTTTTGTTTTCTCACTCATAAAAAAACATAGCGCGGTGTTTAGTTCCACTATTCAACACGCAAACTGAGCGGAATTTGGTGGACGATATCTCTTTAAATTAGGTTCCCTACCCTGTTGTGAGGGATACAGCGTGAAGCCTTAAAAAACTAGCTATGTAATATTTAATTTGATTTAAACATTCTATTAAATGTAAAACACATTCTGTCCATCGCCAAACGCTGTTCTATGCTAAACGGTCATGATACCATCATTATTGTCTATATTTTGAGTTTCAATTTCAAAATGCAGATCGATCATGAAGATACATAGAGTCGAAACTGAAATAAGATAATAAATGTGTTTTGTTATATGGCTGTAAACGCGACGGCTGTGAGTTCGATTCCCACTCGGGGCATTGAGCTTGAAGTCAAATCGCATTTATAGTCAGAAGCTGACCCACTTTTCCAAGATGGCGTTATCAATTTTATAGTATAGGAATTTTCTGTTCTAATCACACTGTGCTGTAGTCAACACTCGACTACCTTATAATACTACTTTATACATGAAAACAGAACAAAATGAAAAACAGAATAATAACAAGAATCCATCATACATATTTGAGGTCAGTCCTGGTGCAGCGGCACAAGTGCGTGACTGTAAATTCAACTGGTTGTGGGTTCGATCCCGACTCGAGGAAATTAAATATTTCTTTAAATGAATATTTTCATTTCTTCGTCCTGGTGTCGAAGCAAAACGTTGTGTTGAATTTTGCCACTCAACGCGCAATGCCTTTTCAATTGGGCGGAAGAAGGAGAACGGGGTATCTTAACACTAGGTTCCGTCTGCCTACTCTGCTGTGCAGGATACGGCGCGAAGCTAATGTTTAAATATTGTAGAAAATAATATAAAACGACTCCATACCACCCTTGTCCACAGCGTGCAACGGCGTGCCCAGAACAAATTGGTTCGATGACGCGGCACGGCTAAATAATGTTATTTACATATTGTTTTGTCACTTTCAACTATATTAGACAGATACTAGTCTTACAGTAGGATATGCCTGGTTTTTTAAATATTAGATACTTCCTCAATGAACTCATCAGCTAATTATATAAAAAAAAAAAATGATTTTTTTGTAACCGCATTTGTTTCCGCACATTTCCTCGTTACAATTGCGGAGCTAAGAAATTAAAATATTAAATATAATTTCTTCGAGTAGGAATCGAACCCACAACCTGTCGCGTTTACAGTCGCACGCTTGTGGCCCTCAACACGCCACGGCTGGTCTATAATTTGCACTTCACACTTTAAATATTTCGTTCTTTTTAGTTTTTTTAGCATCACCACATCACCACATAGATGGAACCTAGTGTTAAGACACTCCATTCCCTACGCACAGCCAAATTCTCGAAACATACCGTGAGTGACGAAATAAATAATTACCTGAGTAACTTTTACAACCAGTTGTGCTCTATAGAAATTTCCAACTTTTGAGAATTAAATAAAAAAATAAAATAATAAGGATTAATCGCGTATATTTAAGATTTTACATTTTGGAAACCCGACGTTTCGAACACTTTGCAGTAGTCCGTGACCACGGACTTAATATAGTTTTATGAACTTAAAATAGTTTCATTTAAAACAAAAATAAAATGAATAAACAGTCAAACATTTAAATTTATATATACATATCTATAGTTCTTTGTTTTTTACGAAGATATGATCACAAATCGTTTGTTTGGAAATTTGGCGGTCGTCTAGCGCTAATGGTTATTGTCTTGTTTCTAACAAGTCATCCACAGATTAAGGTCTCAGTTACAAAACCCTACAGGCAATTGCTTTTACATCCTTCTTTTCCGTTTTTTGCATTTATATAGGTTAAAATGTAAATTTAAAGAATAAAAAATGAAGAAGGATGCATGTTTGTAGACTTAATTTTAATAAGCAAATTATATTGTATTGTTTACTTTTATTACGCATTAAATCGGTTTACTGTTATAGCTGTTAAAGTGTAATAAATATAGTTTGTTTTCTTTCAGCTTCACGCTGTATCCCGCGCATAGCAAGGTAGGCAGAGGGAATATGTGAACCTAGTGTTAAAACAGAGCGTTCTACATAAGCAGCGGAACTCAACGCCACGCCTTAGCTCGTTAGTAGAACGAGGAAATTGAAATATTAATTATTTCTTCATCTCAAATATTAAATATTTCATCGCATTTATTGCCGCACCGCTTGTGTTACCCCGTACTTAACTTATTATGTGCTATACATACGTACATACCATCGTTGCCAGAATTTCTTTCGGTGAAAAGCGGGACTTTTGAAAAATTTAAGCAAAAAAGCAGGAATCTTTTTATTTTAACGTCTTCCTCGTCTTTATACTTGTCTTTTTTTAGCTTCATATCGTCTCAAGTACATAGCGGGCAAAGAGAGCCTGGGAATCTAGTATTAAGACCTTCTATTTCCACTGTTTCCATAACGACACTTCTGTTCCCCAAATTCCGAATTATAGAGGCATTGCGTGTTAAGTAAGTAAGCGGAAGTCAACGCCGTGCAGGGCCTCGTTACCAGAGCGAGAAAATAAAGATATTATTTAATATCTTAAAAATCTTTCATCCTTCGCGTGGGAATCAAACTACTTTATTCGAAATCGAACAACTTTAACATTAAACATAACTTAAGACCTCAGACTTTTTAAACTTTTCCTCCGTCCAGTCCTGAAAACAAACTACAAACTAAAAAAGACAATAAGGGTATGAAAATATATATTATATATTATAATGATATCTTTGATATACCTATTGTGATAATGGTATGAAGATTTTTTCAAGTCGCCGGAAGTCACTGGATGAGCGAGGCATAGGACCGTCAAGGAAATTCTTGGAAAGGGTGGAGGCTTTTATCCAACAATGGGCGACAATTAGATGATGATGATGATGATGACCAGCGTTGCCAAGATTTGTTCTCGGTGAAAAGCGGGATTTTTTAACATTTTAAGTGAAAAAGTGGGAACAAGAGAATTTAAATAAAGAGAATTTAATTTAATGTTTATCCATTATTTTTTAGTAAAGCTATCAATTATGATAAATATAAATATAAAATATTTTTAATAGAAAAACGTCAAACGATATTGTGTTGGTTTATCATAATATGTAAAATCTATATAAATAATATAGTTATTTGTATGTCTAATTATTAGTAACTCATTAAAATCGTAAAATAATAAAAAAAGATTTCTCACACTACGTGGAATAATCCATAAAAAACCGGGAATATGCCTGTCTCGATTGGGACATTAAATTTTTGGTCTAAAAGTCGGGACGTCTCCCCAAAATGGGGACATCTGGCATCTGGCTAATTAAGATGATGGTATAATGGTAGAGGTGACTTTTTAGCTTCCACCCACTTCGTATTGTTACCATAACGAATATATTAATATATCCTGCGAGAGGATATAGAAACGACGACCGTCGGAATTACAGTCACGCTTCAAAAGTGAAAACTGAGAGTGCCGAACTACCTTCTGAAAAATTGTATTTATCGTCACATAATGCATTTAGCAGTATACATTTTCCTTTATAACAATGGCGACATAAAATTAAACATATATAAATAAAATACGTGTGTGTATATGTATCGGTATATATTGTAATATGAATTAATAATTATAAAGCTTATTAGAGTGCAATTAAAATACACTTTTTTACGAACATTGAATCAATGATCGTAGGACAGGGGCACAGCGCTCAACTGTAAATAATATGGTTGTGGGTTCGATTCTATTAGGGTAAATCAATTACTCTCGATACTAGATTAACTCTGACTAACCCGCTATATGTGGGATACAACAACGTAAAATTAAAATAAGTGTTATAAAAATAGTTATTTAAAGTAATTTCGGTTCTAGTAGCGCCATCTATCGTCGAATAGCGCTCACAATCTATTTATAAAACAATCTACTCTATGGTACTTGGCACGACCACTTGAGTGAAGTTCAATTTTGACAGTTCCAATGTAACAGTGGTCATCTTATTTTTTTATATATCTTGCATTTCGATACAAAATATTAGTAATTCGCGGTCGTGGTATTACGTGAACAAGATGAAAATATTATCCCACGCACTTCGAGAAGGTGGTATGCGGCCCGCTAGCAACGGTGAGTCGCTCTACCAACGTATTATATCCTTATTTTTAACTGATTAAAAAAACCACACTCAATTGGCTGTTAACCTTTTAACTAAAGGCGAGAGACGAGTAATTTGACGCTGTGCCGTGTATAATTTTATTACATTATAGTTTCGCATCGCCGCCGCGTACATATGTCTAACTGCCGGCCGTTTTCGGTGATACAAAACCAAACTAATCGTTTACTTATCATAATTGTGTTGTTATCACAATTAGTACAAAATTCATATTTAAACCTTTGATTGGCTCTAAACTTGACGATAAAATGCCTTAACTGACGTTGTAATATTATTATAAATGAGTGATAATCGCTAATGTTTTCTTGTACTGGAATAATTGGTGCGAATTGACTATTAGATGTTATATTTTGTCCAATGGAATAAACAAAAAGGTCAGTTTTAATTTTTGTTTCTTATTGTTTGAGAATGTTTGTTTTTATCTTAAAGAGAAAAGGCAGCGACTACTATCAGACAGTTTTATCTGATAGCAAGAATTTCTTTTGGCATAACATAACAATGCAAATTTATTTATACATAATAAATATGTGTTATGTTTTATAAAGAATTTTCCTTTATTTATTTTTATTAATTTATATTTTGGAACTAATCCATTATTTACCAAAAAGTTAAACTTAACTGTTAGACATAGTTTGAAGGAAGAAGACCGCCTCTGCATACATTTTTTATTTTTTTTTTCATATTATTATATGTTTATTGGATTTAAAGAATATTCTATTCTATTCTGTTCTATATTTTTAATTTACTAGTAATAAACATTATATAAAAATTATTTTAGTTACTAATTATTACTATAGTTATTATCTAACATGACTTAAGATAGTACATATAAAATTATATAATTTTGATAATTCTAATAAGATTTGTAAAAAAATGATAGGAACACACCTATCTATAACAGTTTAAATAATTAAAATTGTATTTTTTAACTGTTAAATTTGTTTCATCATCAAGTAGGTACCTATTATGAAATATTTGAATGAGATTACTTCAGTGTTTTTGTTATTTTGTGTTTAGGGATTGATAACAAAATATCTAAGAATTTTTCCTTCAGTATTAATTAATTTTATATTTAATATTTATTTTTTTATTTTTTTTACTTTTTCTTTTTTTTTCCAATATATAAATATTGGCATTAAATCATAATTAGATTTTTTTCTCACATTATGTACAACAAATAGGCAGGAGGGCTTAGGATTTTAAGACCTTTTGCTTTTCTTTCTGCCCAAATTTGAGACATTGTTTGTGGAGTGGTGGAATTCAAACCCGCACTATGACTTATAAGATATAATTATTTCCTCTTAGTAGTATCAAATTCGTGACCATTGTTTATAACCAGACAGTAGCCAATTACATCAGAAAGAGCCTAGTAATATTTTAATAATTCGCAAACTACCTAGCTCTATGACAGAAAACGTTATGTTATTTTGAGGCGAGGTGTGGTGCAGCAACATAAACAAACACAGCATTTTGTGGATTGAATTTCCACTCGAAGTTTTATATCTTCGCTCTGGTAATAAAGCAAAGTGTCAAAAAGAAAAGGGAACAGAGTGTCTTAACACTATATTCCTTTTTTTAGTTAGTTCGTTCGTTACGTCATTCTTCATTTCATGCAAATATTTCACAATAATATGCAGAATATATATGTTTTCTTATTATAAATGATTGTTCAATGTGACTATAAACGCGACTGGTTGTGAGTTCGATCCCAACTCGAGGAAATTAAATATTTATTTAAATTTATATTTTTGCTCTGGCACCTAGGAAAAAAGCCCGGCGTTGGGTTCCGCCACTCAAACGCACTCGAAAATTTCGGCAAAAAGTGGGGAAAGTATTCGGTTCCTTTTGTTTACCCTGCTAAGAAATCTGTCTATTTAAATTTTTTATTTTATTGATTGGGCTATTTTTAAATATTTAAATGGAAACTTTTTCTACATTAATATTCAAATACTTAATAGCCTGTAGCTTGAGGCTATATAATGATTATAAAAATGTGATCTAATTTTAATTAATCTTAAATGTCATTTTATTTAAATTATAGTTATTTTTTAATTACGTTTTAGTAGGGTTATTTCAGTGGAGGAGAATATAATAATAACTTCACACTACATTCATATATAGTAGGTTAAGACATTCGGTGTCCCACACACAGCCCAATTTTCGAGACATAGCCTGTTGCGTAGTGGAACACAACGTCGAAACTCAACGACGCTCTTTAATGCCTTGTGATCAGAGAGACGATGACCACGACGGTCGCTAGTGGTTTCTTTAACATTAATAGTAAACAAAGACATTTATAATCTTAATGACCTAACAATTTCACAAATATGTGAAAGTTTTTTTTATTTATTCATATACATATAGATGTCAATAACTCGCAAAAATTTCAATTAAGATTATTTTATCTGTTAAATTAACTAAACAGATAATCAATAATAATTGTCACCTTAATTATGTGTGTTATATTTTTTTATTATCTGTCTATTATACATCATTAATTTATAGTATCCTGCATTTAATGATAAAACTCGTTTATTTTTTTTAATGCCGTCTATGGCAAATATTTGGTTAATCAAATATTATAATTTGCATGTGAGTTGATCTCAAACGAAACCGATGTATTAACTAGATGACTAAATTATATAATTTAGTATTAATTTTAGGTTAATGTCTT
>JAATLQ010034314.1:23972-46129 GCA_013421005.1 Heliconius erato x Heliconius himera
ATAATTGTCACCTTAATTATGTGTGTTATATTTTTTTATTATCTGTCTATTATACATCATTAATTTATAGTATCCTGCATTTAATGATAAAACTCGTTTATTTTTTTTAATGCCGTCTATGGCAAATATTTGGTTAATCAAATATTATAATTTGCATGTGAGTTGATCTCAAACGAAACCGATGTATTAACTAGATGACTAAATTATATAATTTAGTATTAATTTTAGGTTAATGTCTTCTTGGAAGGTTCTATCAATTCTTGCCGATATTTCGGAGACTGTAACAAAAACGTGACGATTGTCGTTTCGATTTCTACGGGAGGTTATGAATTATTTTGAATTCCTTGCTCTGGTGACAAGACAGCGCGCAGCGTTGAGTTCGCCTCTCACTACACAATGTCTTGAAAATTGCGCGGAAAGTGTAGAAAATAACTAACCACACAAACAGTTTTTACATAGTTAATAGAATGATATACAAACAAATGTTATAGATTGCATTTGTAAGCTTAAAATGAAGAAAATAAAGTAATATCTAACTAATTCACAAATTTTATTACAATTCACTTTTGTACATTAGTTTTTATACGTATGTGACGTAACAATACTACGAGATAGACAGAGATCCAAGGTCCCCCAGACCTACGTCATTTTAGCAAAGGTGAAATTTTGAGAATGAATAGTCTAATATGTAGTTAAGACTGTATGTGTACTCACTAATTTGAAAGTGGGGCCCTTTCAGAGTTGGCGCCAATTTAAGGCTTGTCTAAGCTAAAGTAGAAACGCTCTTATTTAAATATGTTTTTAAGAACAATGTAAATAATGTATATTTAGTATTGGCAGACCTTTTACTCCTTCTTCCAGACGCCCTAAAGGCTGTTTAGAATTGAGGCGCAATACGTTATACTAACAATCTTTAATTTTACATATATAATATTATTTATGAAATATTTGAAAACCCCTTATTGACACCCAGAACAACCGATAGCTCAATCATTCTCCCGGACCTCTGTCCGGGAAATAGCTTTATTTGGCAGTACCTTTAAAAGAGACCCACTTTCAAGTTAGTGAGTATGCATACACTGTCTTAACTACATATTAGACTAATAGTCCCCAAAATTTCAGCTTTGCTAAAATGACGTGAGAACGCCATGGGATCTTGGGCTAAGTATATCGACTTTTATAAAAAAAATACTATTAATTGAGTATATATTAATTGACTAGATAAATATCTAAATAACGATTTCTTTTAATTTAATTCGAGTTATAACCGTACTCAGAGACGTTATTTTATGTTTGACTGACATTAAATCATAACTATCAAATCAATGTACTTATGCTAAATTAGTGATAATTAAAACTAACATACATACATTTGGATTCTATGACACCACTGTCCACGATTTTAATTAAAAATTAAATTTTAATTTAACTTGATAAATTTACATATGGGCTGTATAATCTACAATCTTTGCTTTTCCAGTAACTAGCATTATATTTTGCACGTGTCAAAGTCCGATGACTGTAAAAAAATAATCTTTTAAAACTAATAACATAAAAATATTTGTAATCTTTCATTTAGATATATATAGATGTAATGGCACGAATAGAATGCGACAGAAATTCCGACATAAATGTCAGACATTAATGTACTTACTATACCTGAGTGTGAATAGTTTACATTTAGGATTTGTTTTAACTGTACGCTGTATCCCGCCCATAACAGGGTAGGCAGAAGGAACCTGGGGACCTAATGTCAAGACACTCCGTTGCCATTAAGACACTTCCGTTCCGTTCCTCCCAATTTTCGTCCAATTACTTCGTTATTAGAGCGAGAAATTAAAATATTAAATAGGGAATCGAACTCACAACTTATCACTTTTACAGTCACACACTTTTCCCCCTTTTCCACGACTGGCTTCTTAATATACATAAAATTAAATATCCATTTTTTTTTCTGATTTCTTAGGAATTTCGAGGAATTCTCTCTTAATGCTCCCTTGCACTCCCCAAGAAATCTACTTGCCAAATTGCAGCGTTCTACGCCGTATAGTTTCGGCAGTGCGTTGTCAGTCACTTAATAACAGAAGAGCTTTATAAAATATAATTATTATTAATTCGACAGGTTGATCAGTAACTGATATCTTATGCTTTTTAATTACAAAGCTGCGACATGTTAAGAATATTGTATAAAAAACTTTGGTTTAGTTTCTTTTTTATGAATGTGGCTAATATAAAAAAATATGTACCTAATAGTATTTATAATTATATGAGGATGTCGGCGGCGCAATGGCACGTTGTAAATGTGACGGTTGTTGGTTCGATTCCCACTCGGGGCGATAAATTACCATTTCCTCGCTCTTGTAAAGAAAGAAGCAAAGCGGCGTGGAGTTCCGTCACTCGACACGCAAATGTGGCAAGGAGTGTCTTAACTCTAGGTTCTTTCTACATACCTTGTCACGAAGTTTAAAAAGCAAATAGAAAAATTATTTAAATTCGTCAACAAGGAAACAATAATATTTTAAATAAATAATATTTTTTTCAATCACCTGTCAATAAAAATGTTAACAGTATTTTAATTTGCGTGAGAATATAACTTGACCAAATTCCCATTTCAATTAGAGAGAATACTAGATTTTTTTTGTATATAATTTTTTAAATAGATATATTTTTAAAGATATTATTTTGTTTAAAAATATAACTCTTTTGATTTGTAGAAACTTAGAAAGCTTAGCTGTCAATTACGTAAGTTATACACGTTATTTTATTTTAAATATATTTATGTATGTAGTATATGTAGATGAGGGCTGTTTTAGCGCAGGGTCGCAAACGTGCGACTGTAAACGAGAAAGGTTGTAGGTTCAATGTTCACTCGAGAAAATGAAGTAATTAATATTTTCATTTTCTTCGCGGTGGCTTCGAGGCATAACGCTGCGTTGGATAGAATTAGGCGGAAAGTGGAAAATGGACGTCTCAATAGGAACTGAATGTCTTAACGTTAGGTTCCCAGGCCCCCTTCATACTCTGATATGTGCGGTGTACACCGTGAAACCAAAAAAGGTCTAGAAGTTTTATATGTCATTCATATGTAAAATACAAAAAGAAAAGTGGAAAGAAGTTTAAACTTCTCGTGTGGATATCGTGACGTATGACTTGCAACAGCAACTGTTGTGGTCCAAAGTGGGCGTTCCGTTACTCCACAGACAATGTCTAGGAAATTGAGCGGAAAATGGTAAAAGGAGTGTCTTAGCACTAGGTCCCCACTGTCTACTCTTTATGCGGGACACAACTTATAACAAAAAAATCGAACCTGTGATAGGTATTTCTCCTATTAAGTAGCACTGATATCGTTTAATTGACATCTCAATATTATATATTGATTAAATTAATGGTAATTAAAATTAGTAGCTAATGACGTGCCATAAAACCTATAAAATGACGCCTCGTGGAACAGTTCGCACTGGTTATTCACCTTAACAGTATGTGAAGGAAAGACATAGTTGAGAAATTACCCTTTTTTTTTAATTGATATGTGAATGGTGCGGAGATAGAAGCAGTAGAGCGACGATTGTGGGTTCGATGTCGAGTTTGTGTGGGTTAGTGAAGTAAATTATTTTCCTTTCCTGTTTCTGGTATAAAAGATAAGGCAAGGCGTTGGACGCCGCCACTTAAACAAACACCTCAACAATTAGGCGGTGTGTGGGGAACGGATTCCATTTGCCTACCTTGCTATATGCTGGATACAGACTGAGACTAGAAAAAATCGGACAAGCGCAAGTTGGGCTCGCTCAACGAAGGTTCCTTACAAAAAATTTTGGTCTCGATTTTTTTTGAAATTCAAGCCTATCTTAGCCAGAACCTTTTCATCTGATACCTCACTTGAACTGGCGGCTTTAATACCAAATTCTACCCCTCTTTCAAGGCAATTTTTTTTAAATTTATTCACAAATTTATACTTTTGTAATTTTTCCTGAACTAGTACTACCTGTAGATGCTAGCTGCCAAATTTAATAATTCTAGGTCAATCGGAAGTACATTATTCATTTTAATTCGAAAATAATCTTCGAAATACGCGTTTTTTGCTATATAAACGGCCTCATCTTTTTCTAAATTAACGTTTCACAAAGTGGTCTTATGAAGATTTCTTTTTTCCTTAAAAGGTACGAAACCCAAAAAAATTATGAATTTGAAGAGCAAAAGTCTTAATAATACTTTTTAAATATTATGACACAGCGCGGCGTTGAGTTCACCACTCAACACACAATGTCTCGAATTCGACCGCTATACGAAAAATGGGGTAACTATCTTGAAAATTTAAGACTGTGCAAATGTGTTAAAAAACGTCCTATACATTTATAGTTATTACTAAGAATATAATAGGAATACGTTGATTTTACATATATTATGGATAATCTACACGTACTTCTATTCTATACTAATATTATAAAGCTGAACAATTTGTTTGTGTCGGACGCGCTAATCTCAGAAATTACCAGTTTCAAATGAAAAAAATATTTTTGTGTTGGATATGTGTAGGTAGCATGCAGGTACATGCGGTTAGGGTTGCCCCGATATCGGGAATCAAACCTATAACCGTTGTGTTTTACAGTTAGTCGTGCCGGTCTTCGTTAACTTGCCTATAATATAACAATAAGTTTAAGCAAGCGGAGCCGCGTGTGAGTCGCTAGTATGTTATATAGCCTCTCGAAGCTCAACCACCCGTGCTTTTGCGATATCTCAACAGACTGCCTTAACTTTAAATAGAACGTTACAATTTTTTTATAAAACAAGTTCACATTATAATTTTATAACGAATGTATCTAAACCAGTTATTTTAAATGCTAACACTAAAGGCCGTTCTGTTCATTCTGACCGAAAAAACTTCCTAACCACTTCTAGTGGAGCAGAAGAGAGGAATAAGTGCTGTATATGATTTATTATATTTTAGATGAGCTTTCTAAGTAAATAATTTAAAATCAGATCCCCGGTCGCGGTTTTGCCCGCGTGGTTTTTATAATATTGGTTAATTTCTATGAATTTTTAGATCTCCTTCTTTACACTATCTTAGCGCAGTGGCACAGCGTCACTCAACACGCAAGCCTCAGGGATTCGTCGGAAAGTGCAGAACGGAGTGTTTTAAGATTAGGTTCCCACTTTCCACCCTGAAATATGCGGGCTAAGTTCTGATGATAAAAAAATAATTCAACTTAGAGAACAGTCCAAGTTTCATCAAAATGTGTTCAGTACCTGTTGAGATATGGTTAGACACGTAATTTTGGTGCGGCCATTGTGATGCAGCGGCACAGTGACCGACTAAAACCAATAGGTTGTGGGTTCGATTCTCACTCGGAGAATTATTTTCTTTGCCTGGCTCTGGTAATAAGATAAATTGTGACTGTAGGAGAACTGAGTGCCTTATCACTAGGTCCTGCCAAATATGCCAGGATGCGGGATACAGCGTGACGTTATAAGAAAACGTAATTCTGGGGTAACTTGTAACAATATAGGTAATTGACCCTACGTCAAGGCGGCTCGTAGAATATTGATAATAAAATTTATTACATTATTTTTTGTATGATACACGTGTAAATTATTGATGATTTCCAATTTTCGATTATATTTTATGTAATAGATATTTCACTTTACTTAAGCTGTGATACGTTTAGTTGTTAATTTTAATTGTAATAGTAGTGGTGGCCCGCGACTTTGTTTGTGTAATAGGACGTAAAATAGATTTAATTAAATGGACTTTAAGGATAGATAACGTCCACCTAGATTTCAACTTTTTCAATTCAATATTTATATATATATTATATTTTTTTATTTATTTGAGGCCAGTCGTGGCGCAGTGGCACGAAGTGTGACTGTAAAACAGACTGATTGTGGGTTCTATCGCCACTCGAAGAGATGTAATATTTACTTAAATTTATATTTCCATTTCTTCGCTCTGCTGTCGAGGTTAAGCGCGGCGTTGAGTTCTGCCACTCAACACAATGCCTACATAATTCCGCAGAAAGTGGGGAAAGGATTGTCTTAACACTAGGTTCCCTCTGCCTACCCTGCTGTGAGCTGGATACAGCGTGAAGCTGATTTAATTTTTTATTTAATTTACGCTATCGAAGCACAGTGGACAAGCTTTTTTGTATATACGATAATGGGGCTTCAAACGAGGAAATGCAATGTTTAATATTTTCATCATTCGCTCTGATAGCGAGGCAAAATCACGGTATCGTGTTCCATCGACACGCAATGTCTCCAGAATTTGGCGGAAAGTAGAGAACGGAGTGTCCTACCGCTAGGTTCCCACTTTCTTTTAGCTATATATACATTACCCCGAGTGGAAATAGATCGTACAAGCATCGTGTACAGCGCAAGATACTTCCTAATTGCACTGGAATAACTTAAAATACACATTATAGCACTTGTGCTTTATCTGATGCAGACGAGACTCGTTACAATGGAACCGAGCTTTGGCTTAAAAATCTATAAGAATACTGACTAATCGAGTAGGTATCGCCAGCAGGTAAGTTGGTGAGGCCAGTCGTGGCGCAGGGGCAAGGGTAAGCATGTGATAGTAGACGCGACAGGTTGTGGGTTCGATGCCCACTCGATGAAATGAAATATCTCGCTCTGATAACGAAACAAAACGCGGCGTTGAGTTAGTTAATTATCCTAATACTAAATTCCCAGGTGCGTTCCCCCTTATTTGTAAGACAGCGTGACGCTAAAGAAAGACTTCCCCGTGACGTCAAGAAAAGAGAAGGTATCTATCTATTTTTAACATAGTAAATATATTCCAATAATTGAACTTTACTACAAATATATGAGATTTAAATCAATAGAAGTGCTCGTTAAACTTTAAAATATGCTAAACAACAAAAAACTGATAATATGTAGGATCTCGAATTGAATAAAGACTTCCGCAAACGAAATTTATTAGTGCATATTCTAAAATTATAATAATAATATTTTTCGCAAAAAGGAATTCTTAAACTTGGAAAACATTTCAATACTAATAAATTACAGAGTTATTTTTTTTATTTTATTTTACTGTTTATGTAATTTACATTAAGAAATATAAATATAGTTAATTTAAATTTATGAATAAATAGTTTTTTTTTTTTTAAATTAAATTAGTGTACTTGCAAATTTTTTTTAACATTTACTTTTCATCATGAAAGAAAGTGTCTTTTCTGAAAGCTTGACGCTTTCAGAAAAATAGAAATAAAAAAACGAAATAAACCTTTGAGAAACTTGGTTTTCTTTGCTTAAATTTTGTCTAAAGCCCAAATGAATACACTAGTAATGTCACTCCGAGTTTGACTATATTTCTGTCCGTCTGTTACCAAGCTGTATCACATGAACCTTGATAGTTAGATAGTTGACATTTTCACAGATGATCTATTTCTGCCGTTAAAAAAATTTAGTTAGCCGTTACAAAAAAAATTAAAGATCAATAAAATAAATATTTAATGGGAATTTCCATACAACAAACGCATTTTTTTGCCATTTGTATAGATAATGGTACGGAACCCTTCGTGCGCGAGTCCAACTCGCACTCGGGCGGTTTTTTTTTTAGTTTTTACACACTGCTTTGTCTGCATGGTCAAATCAAAATATCTCAAAACTTGTATATGACATATGATATATTCTAAGTGCGGCAAATAATTCACACTCTAACGTGAAATAATATAACCTATGATCTATGTACAGATAACCTATATACAACCTTATTCTATAAATAATAATATCCAAATAGATTGTTTCAATTTGGACTAGTAGTAGTAGTTTTTGATATTAGCGCGTTTAACCAGACAAACTCTTCAGCTTTATAACTATAGATAAAATTAAAATCTAAATTCGTAATTGTTAAAATCGCATCTAAAAGTCCTTATAAGACAATCAAAAAGCTGAGTCCGTTCAAAATAACCCGCGACATGAATATGTATGGGGCGCGTGACATATAAAGGTTATATCATATCATAATTCACTATACATATGTAATATATTATATCATAAGTATGTATATGTGCAAACTAGACTACAGTACGGTCAACGAATTGTGGCCGCCCTGAAGATTTAAGCGCAAAAATTCAGAAGCCTGCATGGTCAAATTAAAATATTAATATAATAAAAAAATATTTAGGGCGGCCACTACTCGTCGAGCGTACTGTACTTGTTATTTGAGAAACGCTAATTTATCATACTTTGATTTTAGCAGCTTTTAGTTAACTAGCGATTCAACCCGGGTTCCCTTTGGATTTCTTGTCAAGTCGGCGCAAACGAAGTTGCGTGTCACAACTAGTGCATTTATATAAATAATAGCGACAGCCTTCGTCGACAGGCTTCGTCCGTTTATACTACATTATTATGTATGTAATTATTCTATAACGTTCTCAGCCGAATAACGAACTGAATTGTGTTAATTTAAAATAAAAAACAAATCTCAATATTTGATGACATATTAATATATCAACATCTTAAGAAATAACTCGAAATACCGACGATAACTACTTAGTTTATATTTCAGCTTAAGGCTGTTGTTCCGCAATTGCGGGGATGCCACAGTATATCTAGTGATTAGACACTCCGTTATCCAATTTCTGCTTAATTTTTGAATCACCGCGTGTAGGGTGGTGGAATTTAATGACGCGTTTTATCAAACCAAAGCGGGCATTTAAAAATAATTAATTTCCCTGAGGTGGGAACCTACAATCATCGCGTTAATAGTCAGATGATTAACCACTACACCACGACGGTTTCATAATAAATAAAACTAACAGTTAAAATATTGTACAGTAAAAATCTTGTTCGCATTGTATTATTGTAGGCGTTAGGTTTCACGCTACTCTCGTATGACATAATTACAGGCGACATTTTGTTGTTGCTTTCCACGAAGTAATACGAATAATAGAATGATAAAACGTAATAAAATAATACATAATAGAATAATAAAATAAATAAAAATAAATCAGCTTCACGATGTATCCCGCACACAGCAGGGTAGACAGAGGGAACCTAGTGTTAACACATTCCGTTCCCCACTTTTTGCCGAATTCTGGAGACTTTGTGTGTTCAGTTGCAGAACTCAACGCCGCGCTTTTTGCCTGGACACCAGAGCGGAGAAATAGAAATATAAATTTATGTAAATATTTCATCTCCTCGAGTGGGGATCGAACCCACAACCGGTCGGTTTTACAGTCACACTTTGTACCGCTACGCCACGACTGGCCACAATAATAGAATAATAGTTATATGATTTTCAGAAAATAATATTTCTTATATAATTAATGTAAAAATGGGTGCCAAGTTAAAAACTGCGTTTTAAGTGTGTTTTATGTTTCAATATTTTGTTAATTGTTTTATTTTATTTTTTATATTTAAGCTTTACGCTATATTATGCTATGTGACGCACATAGCAGGGTAGACAGAGGAAGCCTGAGAACCTACTATTAAATCATTTCGTTAACCACTTTCCGTCGAATTTTAGATCCGTTTCGTACTGAGTGGCGGAACTCAACGCTACGCTTTCCCAGAACACCAGAGAAATTAAAATATTTAATATTCCACTCCCCCGAGTGGGACCCGAACCCACAATTGTCATGTTTACAGTCGCACGCTTGTGCCCCTGTGCCACAACCTCAAATTGTAAATATATATAACATCAGCTTCACGTTGCATCCCGCACACAGCAGGAGAGGCTGAAGGAACCTTGCGTTAAGACACTCCGTTCCCCATTTTCCGCTTACTTATGGAGACATTGCGTGTTGAGTGGCGGAATTCAACGCCGGGATTTGCATCTACACCAGAGCGAACTTCCTCGACTGAGGTTTGCACCCACAATCAGTAGCGTTTACAGTCACACACTTGTGCCCCTGCGTCAAGACTGGGCTCATATAAGTAAAATGAAAAAGAATTTATAGTCATCTTTATAGTACTGTTATATATTACTTATATCTATATATTACTTATATCTATCTATTAGTATATTAATAAGACATTGTCTATTTAAAAAATAGATATAACCTTTTAGTATCTCCAAGAACGTACGTTGAATAATGAATACTTAAATTTAAACTCACAATTAAATATGTTAGCTCGATCATTTGAATACATCTAACATTCAATACGTGCAAAATCTGTGGGCAGATAGTTTTTGTGTTTCTTTTTAGTCATTTACTATTGGAATGTCGTCTTAATGCCACAAGTCAGACTATATAAATATACATACAATATGTGGCAAGTGATACAGATTTTGTGAATTAATTTATATTTTGTGATGTTAAAATCAAAATCGGCTTCACGCTGTATCCCGCACACAGCAGGGTAGGCAGAGGGAACTTAATGTTAAGACACTCCGTTACCCAGTTTCCGCTAAGTTCTGGAGGCGTTGCGTGTTGAGTGGCGGAACTCAACGCCGCGCTTTGTCTCCACACCTGAGCGAAGAAATGAAAATAAATATTTCATTTCCTTAAGTGAGGATTGAACCCACAACCAGTCGATTTTACAGTCACACTTTGTGCCCCTGCGTCACGACTGGCCTCTTCTTCAACTCAATCGTGTTTTATTCTATTATTATTTAATGCATTATTGGAGTTTAGATCTAGGGATTAGGCACAATTTTCTTCATTAAAATAGAAAGAGCTTGTGGTAATTTATTGCAACTAATATTGACTAAATTGATAAATATCCTATCAAATAATAAGCTTTTTCTAAATTTACAAAACTTACAAATAATAATTTTATTTATTATAGTTATGTGTATTTATTGCGCTACTATAAAAAATAATTTCAGTTAAATTCGTAATTTTTTGGCAAATTTGAAACTCCTAGTTGACACCATTTTTCCTTACATGTTTGCCTTATTATTTAGACGACCAACCACCGCATCATAATATACATTAAAAAAGAACATTATTTTTATTCATATTAAGATGATATATATTATATTATGATATTTGTAGATTCAAGTTACTATATTGTTTAATACTCTCTTTCTTTTCCACCGAAACGCTTTCCACCATCGGGCTTAGTGCCGCCCAACACTTACCGACGCAGGATTTTTTTTCACCAGAGAGAAATTATGAGACATGACTGGTGATCATACATTTATTTGTTTTAGTTACTCTTCGTAACTGTTTATTTTTTCATTGAATAGTACAGAAAATTTGAGAATATTTTTACTTACATACCAAAATCAGTGCTAAGTTTCCCTATTACATTACATATTATAAAGTTTGTGTATTATATTTTCATATTATATAACTTATGCGGTTATTTTCAAATGGATAATAATCTTTTGGAGTAGCTGTCGATTAGACACATCACTTTTGTGCCATTTGACATATGAATTTGTCTCAAAATATCTCAGCCATTATCTATGTAAATATAAAACTGAGCTAGAATGTTAGAATACATATATTTAGTTGCCTCGACATATATGCATAACTCGAAATCTTTGCATTATAAAGTTTAAAATAAGGTCTTGTCTAACAATATCCTTGACGAAACCAGTTGTAAGTTTAATGCCTCAGTTAACAGGTTATTTCTATCTGATATAGGATCGTATTGAAATCGCCAAATTGTATTAATGCTTTCCATGTCGGGATGTTTTAAAGTGGTCTTAGTTTATATTTAGTAACTAATCGTCTATTGCAAAGGACAATTATAAGTGGAATACTATGTTTTTTAGAGCTGTTCAATAATAAGAAAAATTCTAGTTCTTTTTTTGCTTCTGTTTCAGTTGCGACACAGAGAAATTTTACTTTTTAGATGCTTTTCAACTTACAGCTATTAAAAAATACTTTTTCTCATAAAATTTCATATGGCGGAAATATTTCTATTATAAATTTATTAATTTTATTAATTAGGAACTTTAAAAGTGCAATGTAGTATAAAACTCCTTTATCAATATTTATGCTTAGATTATATGTTTTTTCTGCCGCTTCCATTATCTACTTAAAATTCGAGAATCGTGACATACGCTTTATAATTTGTATAATAGATCCTGTCACAATGGATGCTGAGTGAATACTTTATAAATAATGTGTTAATAAATTATTAATATCAAGAAATACTACAGTATCGCTTGAAACGGCGTTTAACTATCAATTACTTTGAACCTTGTTCCACAGGTGCCGATTTTATTATAATTATATTTAGAAATACAATCATTAGGTCAAATTTTGAAAAATATAGTAAATTACTTATTAACTTCTTCTTAACTTCATAAGTAACGATGGGTTATTAATGCAATTGAACACATTTTAATAGGTCCTTAATAAATGGATCTGGTTTAACATATATGTTTTATATTAAAATGATAACAATGGTCAAACCTCATCTAAAGAGCCCGATTATGAACTAACTGTATTTTTTTCTCATTTATTCTATTACATTTTTTTTTCTATATCTCATTGTTCATAGAAATTATACACGGTGAAAGCGTCAGCGCTCATTTTACGGAAACAGCATATAGGGTAAAATATTTTAAACCCATACCTAAAGAAATTAATTAAGTTACTAGAACAGTTTAGACGTAGGATTTTTTTTTCATTTCACGATGTTTATCCATACCTGTATTTCAGTTTTAATTGTATTAGGCTTTTATAGAGCAATTAAAACTGTGGTTTCTTTTAAAGTAGTGCTGACAAAAACACTCTGTATACATTGTTTTATAAAAAGTTATTTTATTCAGACCATTCGTGTATTGGCGACCATATTAGGTGGTCTCACTGATTGATAGCATATAAAAAAAACTGTCGTGCTACAAACGAGGTGGCTTAATGGTCTAGTTCAGACAGGTTCAATTGTAAAAGCCAATTAATAATTCTTTTTTGTAAATGCCTGCCGTGTGGAAGAAGCTTACTTACTTTCAGGTAGTACCTAATATTTAAATTCGTTTTTATAATTTTTTTATTAGGTACGGTAGGCACTAGACACCTAGTATTAAGAAACCTCGTTGCCTACTTTCTGCCCAATATCTGAGATATATATCTCAGATATTGAGCAGAAAGTAGGCAACGATATCGTTGTCTTTTGAATATGAGGAAATGATTTCAATATAATCCATAACTAGTAAGGATAATCTACACAGCTATAGCGTTGCTCAATTAGCGGTACCTATATTTTACGTACCCTAAGGTATGTATCTTTTCACTAAATGCGTATGAAAAGCGAACCATTAGCTTCAATGAATTAATTTATTTATATATAAAATATTTGATTATTTTTATAAAATTTGAAATTCAGACTTAAAAATATTTCATTGAACACGTGTTTCATGGTTTATTAGAATTCACCCCATAAACTAAAATAATTTTAAGAATATATTCTTAAAATTATTTTCAGTTTATAGATGGGGTCCGCCAATCATATACATTACATTATATTACTATTCAAAATTTAATATTGAACTTGGCGCCCCTTATTTCTACTTCCTCTCGACGCATTTTTCTGTTTTGTGTTGAGTGGCGGAACATTGTCTTGTTACCAGAGCAAGGAAATTAAAATAATTAATTCCACCGAGTGGAAATCAAACCTACAACCGCCGCGTTTACAGTGCGCAAATTTCGATCTTAGAACTTTTCGAACAAGCAGAATCAACCTAATTACATATTAATTCAAATATTTCATACTTGTCGTGCGAACTACTTACATTTAATCTTCTCATCGAACTCTTCTAAATTAATGTCACTAACCGTTCAACGGAAGTTATACATAGTTTGATTTTATTAGAGAAAAATATTTTGCCTTTAATGTTTTGCGTAGGAAAAAATATTGTAAGGATTTGTCTGTGATTAATTGTTTATTTAGCTCAAATCAAAATATATGCTTAATATTATCAAGCTGAAAGATTTATTTTATTAATGACACTAATCTCAGGAACTTTTGGTTCGATTTGAATATTTATTTTTAATATGGATTTATACCTGCGGCGGTGAAACTTACCTCGAATATTTTAAATGTGTCTCAACTCTTAGTTGTTTAAATTTGACCACGGCGAAGCTGTATGTAAAAGTTGTGGCAAGAAGAAGGTAAAAGTTGTATTAGATAAAGACTAGACTCAATTACTATAGGAATAGCAATCTTTTTGAAACTTAAAACGATTAGGCCGTCGTGCGAAGTGGTACAAGCGTGCGACTCTAAACGTGGCGGTTGTGGGATCGATTCTCACTCGGAGGAATAAAATATTTAATATTTTCATTAATTCGCACTGATAACTAGTCAAAGGGCGGCGTTGAATTTTGCCACTCAACACGCAATGTCTCGAGAATTCGGCGAAAAATGGGATGCGGAAATGTCCTTAATGGGGAACAGAGTGTCTCAACATTAGCTTCCCAGGTTCAATCTGCCTACCCTGCTAAATGAATATAATGAATATAATGTTAATAACCACGCTTACAAATTTACGGTTGACAATTAGTTCAATATAAAACCTACTTCTATTATCTTTCTTAGAAATTTACGACGATACCTGCTTAGGTATGTTAAAAATGATAAGTAGTCCACTATACTAATGTAGGTATATGACAGATATAGACTGACATCCAACATTGATTTATTGGTATACTAGCCGTCGCCGACAATTTTGTTTACGTGGACTTTAAGAAGTAAATTGGAGAATCTCGTTTTTCCCGTTCTCGTTGGAATTTAGAGAACTCACCTCTTAGGTTCGTATTTATAAATAGCTCTCAACTCTGAGATCGGTCTTGAGATGCCGTTTCTATTTATTAATTTATAATCTATGAATTATTAGTTAGAATTAGTCAATTTCCTAATTCCAGTAGTTTATGCTGTGTGTTGTCTGTCAGTTACTCAGTAACGGAAGAAGTTTTATATAAATTATAAATTAGCTTCACGCTGTATCCCGCAACCAGCGGGGTAGGCAGAGGGAACCTAGTGTTAAGACACTCCGTTCCCCACTTTCTGCCGAATTCTGGAGGCATTGCGTGTTGAGTGGCAGAACTCAACGCCGCGCTTAACCTTGACACCAAAGCGAAGAAGTGGAAATATAAATTTAAGTAAATATTTCATCTCCTCGAGTGAGGATCGAACCCACAACCAGTCGGTTTTGCAGTCACACCTCGTGCCGCTGCGCCACGACCGGCCTCGAGGTTTTATATACTTATATATATTTCTTTGAGGAGGTGGAGAATTTTTTTTAAAGATTTCTTGTCCTTTGCTCAAAAAAAAACCATTTATATGTAGCCTACTTAACATACTTACGTTGTATGCTTACGATAAATTGGCGTTCTAATATGAATGTACTGTATAGCATATGCATAGTTCAACAGAGTTTGCCTGTAAATGAGAACTGAGTCACTAAACTCTTTCAGCTATTTAGACGAAAAACAAATCCCTTTACATTTCCACAGAGAAAGCCACCTACCGTTTTTTATGGAAAGCAGAGAAATAGACGAAATCTTTTGTTTTTATTGTTTTTTCTAAATGAGTTTTGCTTGTGTTTGTAACGATAGTATCATATATTCAATCAATTAACCATAATTTAACTGATATTGTAAATAAAAATGTTTGCCACACCAAAATCAATAAATTATTAAGAAGTAGCACCAGTATTTTATCTGTGCTCCGATTTTTTTTTTGGCCCACAGTAATAAGATCTACAGCCTACGAATTGCTAATTAAATAATCAAAAGCATTTTGCGATCGGTCTAATTTTATATGGTCATTGGTCATAGATAGATAATGTTGTTGTACGGTCACTAGTAGTGGTGGCACGTGTGACGCGGTGAAATGTTCCAACGGTGCTTCGTGGTCGCCAATTTTGTGAGTTTTGTGGGGCTTTTTTAATTTGTATTTTGAACCCCCGACGAAAATAGGGGGTTGTTGTAAGTTGTGTATGTGTGTGTTTGTGTGTGTATGTATGTATGTATGTCTATGGCATCGTAGCTCCTAAATGGATGATTTGAATTTAAGTTTTTTTTGTTTGAAAGGCAATTTAGTGTTTGAAAATTGTAATATCATAGAATATCTATCTAATTATTATCGATTAGTATTATTTAGGTTGTACTGCCGGAGCGTTTAAGAATATTTGTAAAATGGTAATATTAATTATCACTCTTAGCTTTGATGGAATCAACCAATGTTACGGTTACTTTAGTGATATTTTTTTTAAATTTTAGCTTCATGTTGTATTCTGCACAAAGCAGAGTAGGTAGAAGGAAGGACTAGCATTAAAAAATGGGGACATTTTTTAATGGGGACGGAGTGACACTTCCAGTTTTCACTTTCGGTCGAAATCTGGAAGCATTGCGTGTTGAGTGGCGGAACACAATGCCCGCTTTTCCCCAACCTCAGAGCGAAGAATTGAAAATATTCAACATTTCATTTTCTCGACTCCGAATCGAACCCACAACCTGTCGCGTTCACCGTCACACGCTCGCGTCCCTGCTCAACGACTGGCCCTAAGTCTATTATTAATTCGTATAAATCTATCGCAGAGTGATATGTCGACGCGCAGTAGCGCGTCCGCGATCCGTGCGCGACGCGGACACAAGGAGCGCTCCAAGAACTTCACCGAGTTGGAGAAGCGCACCGTGCTGGAGCTGATCGCGAGGCACCGGGACGTGCTCAGGCAGGGCCGGTCGAACAACGCTACCAATCGCAGTAAACAGGTTGGTTGGTTTTTTTTTTGTGTAATTTCACGCTGTATCACGCATTTCTCGCAGGGTGAGCAGAGGGTACGTAGTGTGTACTGCTGTAAGATTATTCTTTTATTTTATTTTTTTATAATTGTGTATAATGGTTAAACTGAAATATAGTTTAATGGATTTTAGGATCATTCAAATCGATTAAATTTTTTCTCTACAAAAGTGGCTGAATAAAAATAATGATATTTTTATAAAATATTTTTTTTTGATTTTTCCTTTTTATATTGTTATGAATTAATTCAAAAACAGCTTACGTTTTAAAGAACTTTTAAGGGTGCGTTTTATGCGACCACTTAATTAACTGGTCACTTAAAATATTATACTTAAATTATCAATATTCATATTTATTGATGTAATTAGTGAAAAAAAAACTATAATAAGCACCCAATATTAAACTGTATGTGACATTTTGAAAGTGGGTCTTCAATACACTACAATAATGACAAATATATGTGAGAATTTGTTTCAGCTAGGTATATTTTTTTATCTACACGTGACATCACTATCAAGTGAGCCATAAAGGACGTAGTAATAAGTCACTATTTTTATGTTGATTAAATCAGCTTCACGCTGTATCCGGCACACAGCAGGGTAGGCAGAGGGAACCTAGTATTAAGACACTCCGTTCCCCACTTTCTGCCGAATTCTGGAGGCATTGCGTGTTGAGTGGCAAAACCCAACGCCGCGTTTAACCTCGACACCAGAGCGAAGAAGTGGAAGTATAAATTTAAGTTAATATTTCATCTCTTCGAGTGAGGATCGAACACACAACCAATCGGTTTTACAGTCACACTTTGCGCCGCTGCACCACGACCGGCCTTTATGTTGATTATTTAGAGGTTTTATTGGGTATTCTATAACGAAACCCAACGCCGGGTATTGATTTTTTTTATTTATTATAATAGACTTACCGGTCTATTCTCTACTACTGTATTAGTATTGACATAATATACATTATATGTAGATTGTCCCACTCACAGTTCATATTGTTGCATGTCACGTACGTTAACTCTTTTATTCCTTTATCTTACTGAAATAGTTATCGAAAATATTTTATCAATTAAAATTTATTTTCAGTTCAAATAGATAAATACATATTTGTATATCACATCATATAAATTATAATTATTATAATATATTACATAAAAAAGGCATTACGTGTTGAGTGGTGGAGCTCAACGCCGCACTTTGCCTCGACACCAATATACGGAGAAATAATTAAAATGTAAATATAAATTTCATTTTTGCGAGTGGAGATCGAACCCACAACCAGTCGCGATTACAGGCACATGTGACCTGCGTCACGACTGTCCTCTACATGCATTTTATAACTTAGTAAAGCTATCTCTTTTTAGCTGACTTTAAAAAAGGAAGTTATCAGTTTGTCATATAAGCATATTTGTGATATTGTTGGAATTAGATCACATTTGAATAAGATTATTATTTGGGCTTCCAAGCACGTGCGCTAAATTTCATAAGAATATTTTTTAATTTATTTAAAGAATAGTTCAAGTTTCGTAAAAATCGGTAGTTTTTGAGATATAACTTACAGTTAATAGTACGTTATTCACAATTTTTTTATGTAATGTATGGCTATTTTTTTTTAATTATATTTTTTTATTTTCTTACTGCACGGTTATTTCGTATGTTCTGCATATAACGTGACATTGGCGAAGTGATTAGTGGCCATGTGGTACGCTCGAAACGTCACAACCAAAAAACTTTACTGAACTTTCCTTTGAATGACCTTTGAACCTGCTACCATCGTGTACACCAGGTGATAACAGTGACAGAAATTTGTAGTTATCATACATAATTGAATGATAAAATACTGAAATACTAAATATTGCTTATCTTAACAATTACGAGCAGATTCTAGCATAAATCCAAATTCAGTTTAAATGGTGATTAGAACCTACATATATTTACAAGACTATTTTTTTTTAGCACATAGCAGAGGCACAACCTGGGTACCTAATATTAAGACATTTCGTTCCCCTTTACTCACTTCTGTTTCCCACTTTCAGACGAGTTCTGGGAATTCATCGTGTTGAGTGGTGAAATTCAACGCCGCAATTTGCCCCGGTTCCAAAGCGAGGAAATGTAAATGTTAAATATTTAATTTCCCTGAGTGATTTCGTTTATGTACTTCCAGGAACCATAGGTTTACTGGAACGGAACCATAGAAGTGACTTTATAAAATCAAATATTCACCACTGAGCAAATTAGATAAATTTCAGGGTAAAAAAGAACCCACAACCCTTATTTTACTAACATTGATATGTAAAAGGTACTACGGTATCGTTTCATGAATTGATATAGATTTCAATTGTTTATCGTACACGACCTTGTTTTTATTGAATAATCGCTTTATCGATGTTATTATACCTCCAGTTATGTGTATCGTAACATCTCTTACGTATTCAGTTTAGATTAACTTTGTTATTTTTTTTTCGTTTGAGACAAGCATTTTTTACCATATTTTCCCTAAGAGTTTATTTTATGAATGTTTATTTATTATAATGACGATGTGGGGACGCTACGGCAGAAGGTCTCTCTCTCTCTCTCTTTTTTTTCTAAAAAAATCTTGAGCTGATGTTCCACCCGCTTTGCATTTTTTTTCTTTAACTTCACGCTGTATCCCGCATATAGCAGTGTAGGCAGATGGAAACTAATTTTGAACCACTCCGTTCCACACTTTCCGCCAAATTTTCAAGGTATTGAGTAACACTTTGTGTTATTATTCGTTGACTTCGACTGCGATACTTTACTATTGACAGAAAGATTATGGTATGATTGCTCAAAAGCTGCGTGAATCAATTGAATAGTTTTAGGTATTATATCTGTGATACTAACAAACATACATACTTTTACTATATTCACATACAAACAAACAGTCATATATTTTTTTAAACAAAGCTAGTCTGCAGCTATAATTTAATTTATTATTTATTATCTGTTTATCGTAGATTTGGTATCTTGTTTTTTCGTTTATTTTTAATAGAGTGCCAAATACTAATGAATATTTATCTTTACCGCCGTATCATGCACAAAGCAGGGCAAAGGGAACCTGGGAACCTAGTTAAGACACTCAGTTACGTTGACTTTCCGCTGAATTCGGGAGCATTGCGTTTTAAATGGCGTTACTCAACTGCGCTTGCCTCGTTACTACAGCGAGGAAATGAAAATATTAAAATAATACATTTCTTCGAGCCGACCTCAAAACCTACAATGGAACGCTTGTGCCCCTGCGCCACGACTGACCTTATACATTATATATATGATATTACGATATTTTTTAACATTTTTAAAATGTTATTTCACATTCAGGAAACGTTTTGAAAACTTATAATATTTTTACTTAGCGAGATTTGAACATCCAAGAAATAAGAGTAGTTTTGAATATTACTATTCCCCCAGGTGGAAATCGAACCGACAACCGACGAGCTTACAATCAAACGATACGGTGCGGTGGCCTCTATATAATACGTACATAGCGTTTTAAGTATTTTATAAATATCTACACTCTAATCCCAAATTTTTCTATTCAGGTTAATAGGAATTCTGAATAAGATGACCCTGTCGTGTATAAATTGCTATGCGGCCTATTTAATGATATTATATGACTTGCTTTTGTTCGTGACTTTGCTTGCGTTGACTAAAGAATTCGACAAACAAAAAAAAGTGAATTTAAAGTATTTTAGCGTCCCACTTTAAACGCAATGGTTGCATGTTCGATTCCCGCTTGGGGGAAAAGTTATATTCTTTTTTACTCTGATAGACAAAGCGCGGCGTTGAGGTCCTCAGTTAAACATTCATAGTGACGAATTTGAACGGTAAACGGAATTACTTTTTTTTAATTATTCAAAATTATATAAAAATAAATATTGCATTAAAAGGTATTACACAGGTATTACAAGACCAGCTAATCAATCGCCTGACCTCTTCGTCGTAGTCATATCCTAGATATGAGTTATAGAATTCCTGCAATATTAAATTTTTTTAACGTAAGTTCATTGATAAAACCTACTATTTTTCACGTAGCGTTGATTTAGCGCAGTTAATATGCAATAGGTACCAAAAAAAACGTAGTGTCAAACTTAAACTCAGAGTGTCTTAACACTAGGTCCTCTAGTTATATGCAGAAAGCGTAAAGCTGCATGTTTTCTTCTTCTTCCCACATATAGCAGTGTAGGCAGAGAGATCATAATAAAGTCATTACTCTCCGTTACACCACTTTCCGGATAATAGTTGAGACATTGCGTGTATAGTGAGGGAACACTACGTCGCCCTTGTTTCCCTACCAGATTGAGAAAATGAAAATAATACTTTCTCCCCAGTGGAAATCGCACTCACAACCGTCACATTCACTGTCATTACGTACTGCTATACCACAACGGCCTTTTTTGGCTTCATTAACATATAAGTGGAGAATTTAAAACCAAGTGCGAGTCGTATACATAATCTACAAAGATTTCAACTATCTAATTATTACGATTCTTTATATATAGCCTAGTGACAGACAGACAGCGGAGTCTTATTAAAAGGGTCCCATTTCAACCTTTGTACACGTAACCCTACAAAAAAAAATGAATTTCAAACAAGGCATGTTTATTATAAAAGCCATAACTAACTGACATAATATTATGTATGATGCTTCAAATAGTAAACTATAAGTATCCATTACATCACAACTGAAAGACACGCGGAACGCTGACATTCGGTAATACGATACTATGTTTCGTTTACTAAGCAATTTGCCTCGTGGAACTCTACGCTGTAAGGCGTAGACTATATTGGTAATAGCTGGTGTATAATAAAATGGTGATAGGTTTTTTCGTATAGTATATAAATGAGAACCCCGATGATTGATGCCGTTGTAACGCCGTTGTTGTTGAGTTCGAATCCCATTCTGGAGTATAAGTTATTTTCATTTCCTCGCTCGTAATAGGATAAAGCATATCGTTGAGTTCCGCCACTTGACACTCAATGTCTCGAAAATTGGGAACAGAGTGCTTTAACACTGGCCTTTTTCGCAGCATTTTCCGGGTTTTCTAAATCTGATGTATTACCGACATAGGTCATAATCTAGGTTCATAGAATATTTGTATTTGCTTCGCTTTGAACAACACGGCTATGCTACCCTAATGCGTTAAAATATATAATTACAATTAATCTAGCTTACACTCACCTCCCTAAGCATATCAAAAAATGGTCAATTTTTCACAATATTTTTTTTGTAGTAATTAGATTTCAAGTGTTTTTCATAGTTGAGTTAGACTTAAATCAACAGGAAGTACTTATTAATCTTTACTACATGCTTATTGCTTCATTTTACAATATAATATAATAAAGTATTACTCGAGAATTTGGTGGAGTTGTTAATCCTCATTTTCCAGGAAATGTAGAAAATGGTAATATTTTATTAAGAACGGGGTGTTTAACACTAGATTTCTCGGTTCCCTCTACTCCGAGGTATGATAATAA
>JAATLQ010034315.1:0-22158 GCA_013421005.1 Heliconius erato x Heliconius himera
ACGACTGGCCTCACAAAAATATTATATTCACCAAAATAGAAATATGAAATATACTTTATATTACCATTCCTTATATAGTAAGATTAAAACACCCTATGCAATAAATACGAGATGATTCATTGAATTATAGCCGCGGTCAAAATTCTCAGAAGGTACTGAGATGGAAAAATCTAAGCAAAACACAAGAACTAATGTAAAAAATATTTTTTACACGACACGATTACGATACGATTTCTTTACATATTATGGTGGCTGTAACAAAAAGTTAGCAATAAAATTCAAATATCTTAAGACAATCAATTCATTTCTCCGTTTTGGTAACTCGAAATCGGATGAAAAATGCAAAGAGTATTGACACTGGGTTTTCTCTACCTACTCTACCTTTTGCGGAATATTTACACACATGGGAATTAAAAGCTTAAAAAGGATTGGAACCTACGATCCTTTTTTATCATATGCTTTGAATATAGTATATGGCATGTATGAAGAGGTTGATGACAGTGGACGAGGCGAAAGAGGTATGTGGAGACCGTAGCGTTTGGCGCTCCGTTCTCTCTGACTGCCTCTCTAGGAATAAAGCGTGAAGCTAAGTTAAGTTAAATGAATACAGTATCTTCCTTGCATAATTTTTATTATATTAGAAAACTTTTCTAAAAACAACTAACCAACATTTTTGTTTATTATAACATAGATGCCTTTGTACAGTTTTTTCTATCGATTAAAAAATCCACCATCTAAAAAATCATCATCATATTTCATCCAAACAAAAAAAAACAAAAAAGATTTCGCCATACCAAGAAAAAGAATCTGGCGACACTTTTTGATTGACATTTCAGTTCTTTGTTCACGCGATTTACATATATGTTTATCATAAGCACCTCTAATTTGTATACAATATGCTCTTGATTTCTCATACAATGGTGTTTTTCTGATTATTATTAAGAACAAAAACAAAAATTGAGGCCAGTCGTGGCGCAGCGGCACGAGGTGTGACTGCAAAATCGACTGGTTGTGGGTTCGATCCCCACTCGAGGAGATGAAATATTTACTTAAATTTATATTTCCATTTCTTCGCTCTGGTGTCGAGGTTAGGCGCGGCGTTGAGTTCTGCCACTCAACACGCAATGCCTCCAGAATTCGGCAGAAAGTGGAGAATGGAGTGTCTTAACACTAGGTTTCCTCTGCCTACCCTGCTGTGTGCGGTATACAGCGTGAAGCTGATGTGATTTACAAAAACAAAAAGTTCATTTATCCGAACTAATCCTTATAAAATCGATGACGCTGCAGTTATTATGCTTACTGTTTTTAAATAACATGACTTCTTCAATTTTGGATTATGTTATAATATAGACTGGTCGATCTGGTGGTGTTTTTGTTTTTGTATAATAAGGTCCTAAATTGGAAGGGGTTTTTTATTTCCTTTTTTAGTTTCACGCTGTATCCCGGACATATCAGTAGCTTAGAGGAAACCTAGAGTTAAACACGCCATTCCCGTTCCCTATTTTCCGCCAAATTCTGGAGGCATTGCGTGTTGAGTGATAGAACTCATTATATTATATTAAATATTTTATTTTCTCGAATCGAACCCACTACCTGTAGTATCTTTACGAGGCAAAGAGAGGAGATCTCGATTCACTTTTAAAAACACAGTATTGATGATAGTAGGAGGAAGGTCATTTAAAAAGTATGAGAACCCTGGAGAGTTTGTATGAAGAGGTTGATGATATTGGACAGTGAGGAAGAAGTATGCAGAGACCGCACAGTTCTCTCTGGTTAACCTGCTTTATTTTTATATTAACCTAAACTTCTAACGATATTTATTTTAATGGTAAGAGTATGTATCTTAAGGAGAAGTCTTCTTTGTGTGACTTTACAAATCTGACGGTGTGATATGGTTTTTTAAGCTGAAGCTTATTACAATTTATTCCGCAGAAACTGCTTTCCATCTAAATTTGAGATATCTTGTATTGAGTGGCGGAACTTAACGCCGCTCATGTTTGATTAAATTTTATTCTTCCTACTAGAAAATTTACCCAAAACCGTCAACAACAGTTTCAACAAATCTACAATCAATTATAACTTCTAAATAACATTCAAAAATTAGAACAAAAACACATACACACAATAAAAAAAATGGTTTCGCGTTTCGAAAGCTCCAATTATCTACTACAGTAGTTGCGTTTATTTGTGTTAATTTTTAACACGTTTAAACACGATAATTGATGATGCACCGAACGCTAGGTAATTTATAGTTTTAAGGTCAGATTGCGTTTGGACTTTCCAAAAATTTCGCCGCCTCTATAGTTAGTTCAATATACGTAGATCACATTTCGGTTTTAAGTAAATATTTTTGGTAGAAAAATGCAATAGAACGAATTTAAAAGCATTTACTTATGTTCAGAGGCCAGTCGTGGGCCAGCGGCACGAGGTGTGACTGCAAAACCTACTGGTTGTGGGTTGGATCCCCACTCAAGGAGATGAAATATTTACTTAAATTTATATTTCCATTTCTTCGCTCTGGTGTCGAGGTTAAGCGCGGCGTTAAGTTCTGCCACTCAAGACGCAATACCTCCAGAATTCGGTAGAAAGTGGGGAACGGAGTGTCTTAACATAAGGTTCCCTCTGCCTACCCTGCTGTGTGCGGGATACAGCGTGAAGCTGATTATTACTTACGTTCACGCTGTATCCCGTTTAGCGGGATAGGCTAAAACAACCTATTTTAATACATTTCTCTCGATTTTCGAGGCAATCCTAATGAGTAGAACTCAACGCCGCACTTCGTTCCTTCGAGTGGGAATCGAACACACAACCGTCGCCTATGCCTTCAGTGCTTGTCATTTTGTTGTCGTATTTGATAAAACTTTTTAAACATTTTTTTTAAGTAACGAGGCCAGTATTAAAAGTGTATGATGATTTAATACCTTACTTATATTAATGTTATATTAATTAGTTTATGGTAAACAATTAATAATGACTGTGTTGTAATATAATAATTTATTCTAAGAAAAAAGAAGGAAAATGTTAAAGTTAACGGGTGACGAGGCAAAGCGTGGCGTTTAGTTCCGCTACTACAATGCCTCCACAATTCAGCGGTAAGTGGGGGACGAAAGTGTGTTAATGGAAGTGGAGTGGAGTGTCTTAACACTACGTTCCGTCTGCCTACCCTGCTATGTGTGAAATATAATTAGCCTAAAGCTAAAAAACTATTTTTTACGCTTTATCCAGCATATACAAACGAGATACAAAGGGCCAATGGTATTAAAACGTACAGTTCTCACCTTTCCACGTGAATTCGAGATATGGCGTGATGAATAGCGGAACTAAACGCCATCATTATCTTACCAGAGCGAGAAAATGAAGCACCTATATAAGAGATAACATATTAATCTCACGTTCAATCAGGCTATGAAACATCAATAAATCAAAGGAAATATATAAAATCGTGTTATCTTTTTTTAACTTAAAAGTAAAAATACCACAACTTCATACAAAAAAGTAAATTAAAATGAAATTTAAAATTTCATTCAACTGAAGTATAAAAAAGCTGAATATAACTAGCTCATTAAAAAGCTCATCCATTTATAAAATTCTTTATTTTAAACTGAGTAGCGTCAACTTGGTCGTTTCAAATGCATTCGTTTCATATATTATACTAGAGGGCGCGCGCGGCTTCGCCCGCTTATTAGGAGTGAATTCTAAAAAAAACCACGAAACACGTGTTCAATAAAATATTTTTAACAATCCGAATTTAAATTTTTATAAAAATCGGTGGCAATTTAAAGATTTTCCCATATAAACTTTCAACCCCTTATTTGAACCCTTAGGGGGTGAATTCTTAAAAACCATGAAACACGAGTTCAATGAAATATTTTTAAGAGTCTGAATTTCAAATTTTATAAAAATCGGTACAGATTAAATTTTTTTTCCATACAAACTTTCAACCCCTATTTCATCCCTTTAGGGTTAAAATTTTTCAAATTCCCTTCTTAGTGGATGTCCAGAATATAAAAATAAACATCTGCCCAAATTTCACGTTTCTACCATCAGCGGTTACGGCTCTGCGTGCGTCTTACCTCAGTCAGTCAGCACAAGTCCTTTTATATATATAGATATGTATTCATTTTAATAAAAGGCCATATTAGGCCTTTTATTTAGTTAAAATTATTTTAACATTAATAAAGAGTACTAGTACGCTGCAGTATGGTAATTTAAAGTAGAGTTTATAAATTATATGAAAATTAACTTGAAACTAATTTGAAGCAATTAACATAATTTTGCTAAAATATAAGAATTTGTAAGAATTAAGTTTGTCGTGGTGTAGGGGCACAAATGTGTGACTATTATTTTTTTTCGCTCTGGTAACAAGACAAAGCGCGGCGTTGAGCTCTGCCACTCAACATACAAATTGCCATGCAATTTTCTTTTCGTAGGAAATTCCTGCCACTCACCACGGAACTGTGGAATGGCCTACCCGCGGCAATGTCTCCAGGTCGATATGACATGGATACCTTGAAAAAGCGCGTCTATCTCTACCTTAAACGCCGATAGCACCTGTACACCTGTAGCTTCTCTGGTGTTGCACGGGGTCGTGAGCGGCAATCACTCAACATCAGGTGACCCGAAAATTCGTTTGCCTTGTCCTTTTCCTTAAAAAAAATGTCGCGAGAATTCCGCAGTAGGTGGGGGTATCTTATGAGGGGGGTATCTTAATGAGAAATGGTGTGTTTTAACACAGAGTGACCAGCTGGATATGTAGTCTATACTCTACTTGTTCTCCTTATCATATTTTCAACATATAAAACACATAATTTTATACATAGCTATAAAAAAGAAAATAAAACGAAAAATTGTAATAAAATCATTTTCATTTCTTAATTGCTATCAAACTTCCATAAACGTGGATCAGTAAAATAAAAAAAATTGTAATTTCTGCGACAAAATTCATAATAATTTCTTTTACTCTTGCAATTACCCTTTTATGTAAGTTCAGTACAATAGCCCAATTTTCCCCTTCAGCTAAGCGAAAAGTTGATTGTATGGGTACGCACGAACTTTTAAGATCGAATCGTATAAAAAAATATATATATTTTTTTTAATTACATAGAAGTGACGGTTGAGGGTTCGATTCTAACTCAGTGGAATAAATTATTATATTTTTTTTTAAATTACATAAAAGTGACGGTTGAGGGTTCGATTCTCGAGTGAATCATTTTATGAACTGAGTGTCCTAACTCTAGGTTCTCTTAACCCTATGTGCAGTTTCAAGCTTCAAAAACCGTATGAAAACTGATCAAAACCATTCGTGGCAGAGAGGTGCAAGCGTACGACTCTCACTACTTGTAAATGCGACAGGCTGTGGATTCGATTTCCACTCGACGAAATGAAATATTCAATATGATAATTTCCTCGATCTGGTAACGAAGTAAAGTGAACCATTGAGTTCCGCCATTCATCAGGCAATGCCTCCAGAAATGGGCGAAAAGTGGTGAACAAAAATGTCTTAATGAGAACAGAATGTATTTACACTAGGTTCCAAGGTTCCTACTCTGCCATTTGCAGAGAACAGTGGGAAACAAAAATAATAAAAACTGACCATCTACGCTACAACAGCCACTTCCCCCTTAATACTCCACTCTCCAATTCCAATAATATATTAATCCAACGACCCAAACCGTTTGATGCAACCATATGTAAAGCCTCTGATATTTCTGTAATAAACTTGTCGCATTCTATCGATCATATTTCATAATGTAACCTGTTGGTGACTCAATAGAGGCGCTGATCGACAATAATGTGATGGCAATCGTCGAGAACGGACGGACTCTACCATTTATTATATATATAAAAAAATCAGCTTCACGCTGTATCCCGCACACAGCAGGGTAGACAGAGGACACCTAGTGTTAAGACACTCCGTTCTCCACTTTCTGCCGAATTCTGGAGGCATTGCGTGTTGAGTGGCAGAACTCAACGCTGCGTTTTGCCTCGACAACAGAGCGAAGAAATGGAAATATAAATTTAAGTAAATATTTCATCTCCTCGAGTGGGAATCCAACCCACAACCAGTCGGTTTAACACTCACACCTCGTGCCGCTGCGCCACGACTGGCCTCAAACCACTCATTATAGATATTGTGATTTTCAATACTGTCCGTGGCACAGTAGGGTTGGCAAGGAGAAGGAAGCGTTAAGACGATCGAATTCTGGAAGTATTGCGTCTTGAGTGGCGGAACTCAACGCCAAAACAAACGCTCAAGGTTGGGCTAGGCTATATGCGGGATATAGCGTGAAGCTGACTTTTTTTACTTTTCTATATATTAGTACTATTGCAATATATTCTCTAAATATTAATTGATTTTTTTAGTATGATTATATATACTTTTAATAAATCACAATTAAATATTTTGGAATTTTATTTGATTTTGTTCGCAAAATGACGTATTTAATAGAAAAATTCTTAGTTGTTTCATATCTATCTAGGTAGCACAAACATGACAAATGCGGTTTTTCCGCGTAAATCCCGATCCTGCGGGAATTACTGGATATCAAAAGTAACATATGGCTATCTTAAAGTTCAATTTTTTTTTATATATAGATTAGTAAATTATGTTTTTATATTAGACAAATACAGTGCTCAAAACGCAATGCTTCCAGAACTCGGTGGAAAGTGGGGATCAGAAGAGTCTGAATGGGAACGGAGTGTCTTAACAATGGGTTCTCAGATTCCCTCTGCCTGTAGCTATGTGCGTGAAGCTACAAAAAAAATATTTCTATAGAAAATATGGTATTTTGATCGCAAACGTAATGATGACGCAATTTCTTCTTTAAAAACAACACAATTAAATAAATACAAACGCGGATCTTTAATATTTACCTACTTCTGTGTTTATTTAATTCTCTTTGTTTTTGCTCGTTAAGGTAAAAAAAAGAATATATTTGTATTTTTTTTCTTGCTTCACTATATAATTTACATTTATCTTCACAATATATCTCACCCATATCAGGGTGGGCAGAGGGAACCTGAGAACCTAGTATTAAGACACTCCGTTCCCCACTTTCCGTCGAATTCTGAGACATAGCATGTTGAGGGACGAAATTCAATGTCGCACTTGCCTTATTACTATAGCGAAGTAATAAAAATATTCAATATTTTATTTCCCCAAGTAGAAATTGAACCTGCCACCATCGCATTTACAGTCTTATCTTATATAAACGTGAAAATTGCTGTTAAATATGCATCAAATATCATTTTTTTTAAGAAAAATTAGATCTAATACATTAAATAGGCAACAAGTAAAATTGGACGAGTTATATATAGCAGGAAGAGCAGAGGAAACCCTAATGTTAAGACACTCCGTTCCTTGCTTTCCGTCGAATTCTGGAGGCTTTGGGTGTCGTGTGGCGGAACTCAACGCCGCGCTTTGCCTCGGCACCAGAGCGAAGAAATAGAAATTTAAATAATATAATATAATTTGCACGTACTACCTAACCTAACCTAACCATACAATTTCTATTCTTATTTGTCCTTTATTTCTCATAGCCAATGTGTAAAACAGGTGAAGAGAATTTTATGAACGAGCGTATGTATGTATGTTTGTATGTGTGACGAAATCATCTAAATTATCACTTATGCGCTTTCTATTGTGAATGTTGTAGACATTATGAAGATAGTGACGTGATTTTTAATGTTTATTGCGTTTTTTTTATTATATTTTGATCTTTTTTGAGCGTTTCTTAAGTTGTCCATGTCTTTTTCATATTAATATTATAAATGTGAATGTAAGTTTGATTGACGTTATAAAAAAAAGGTATTAGAAAAAATATAGCGAATTTTTTTTTAAAATATATATAAAATAAATATATATACCTTTGGCTATAATATGATAAGTTTAAGTGAGCGAAGCCGCGTTTCAGTCACTAGTATGTATAGTATAAAATGTAATCGTTTTTTATTTTTATATTATGCATTTGGATATTTATAACTAATGGTTTTGTTGGTAATAAATAAAATATTACCATAGTTATAACTTAGTACCTACACTATCTATATAATAACAAAAAAATAGGTCCCCGTCACACTGTATTCCACACACAGCAGGGTAGGTAAAAGGAACCTAGTGTCAAGACACTTTGTTCCCCACTTACCGCCCAATTCTGAAAGCAAGGCGTATTGAGTGGCGGAATTCAACGCCGCGCTTTGCCTCGACGTGCAAAGAAATGAAAATATAAATTTAAATAAAATATTTCCTTTCCCTCGACTGGTGATCGAACCCACAACTAGTCGATTTTAAAAAGATTCAAGAAGGTTTCTTAAAGAAAGATTAAATTATGTATTATAATATTGACTCGAGGCTCGCGTGCTACTACTGTGTGTGACCCAACTTTCGATGGGTCAAGCGAAGTAAACATTTGTTTTCAAATACCAGTAGAGTGTGTATTTCTAAACAATGCTCAGTTAATTTATGTATATAATTTCATATATTTTTTTTAGTTTCACGCTGTATCCCGCTATGTGCGGGAGGCAGAGGGAACCTTAAGTGTTAAGACACTCCGTTCCCTACTTTCCGCCGAGTTCTGGAGACATTACGTGTTGAGTGGCGGAATTCAACGCCGCGCTTTTGCCTCGAAACCAGAGCAAGGAAATGAAAAAATAAAATTAAATAAATTTTTAATTTCCCTGTGGGGATCAAATCCACAACCAGTCGATTTTATAGTCACACTTTGTGCCTAATTAATTATTCTAATATAGTTTTAAATAAAATATTTTAATATTTTTTTATTGCTTATACATGAAAAATTCAATTTATGATAATTTTAAATGGAAGAAATATTACGGCACTCAGATCTCTGTTTCTCTAAGCCCATATTTGAGACACTGTATGTGGCAGAAATCAACGTTGCACATTGTCTCCAATAGAGAAAAAAAAATGAAAATGATTTACGGCTCGAACCCAATTCGAACCCACAACCGTCGCGTTTAAAGGCGAACAGGCCCCCACTGAGCCAATAGGGCTTCAACTCTTTTCTATTTCTAATATTGACTTTTTATCTAATATGTACATATATAGATAGATGTCACTTTCATTTTAGACTTATCTCTAAGTGAAAACTGTCACTTTTTAAGGCGCAGCTTATCTATTGAATGAAGAACTACAAAGTTTCAACAGCGTGTGTTGCAATACTGTACTGCATTTTATCTCCCTTTTACTAAAACTTTAAAGCCAGACTGTAATGGCGACTGGTTGTGGGTTCGATTCTCATTTTGGGAAATTAAATATTTATTTTAATTTCTATTTTCGTTTCTTCGCTCTGGTATTGAGGTTTGCCTCTCAGAACGCCACAGTAACAGGCGGAAAGTGGAGAATGGAGTGTCTTAGCACTAGGTTCCCTCTGCCTACTCACTGTGTGTATGAAAAACAGCGCATAAAAAGTATATAACTAAACTATAGAGCAAAAATAATTGTTACAACTTATAACGTACAAACACACAGAGAAACTAATCAAGACTTTCTTTATACTACTATGATTATTTTTAAATACAACTCTAAAAACCGTAATTAAAATTACAAGGCGCGGCGTTAAACTCCGCCAGTTAACACGAATTGCCTCTAGAATTCGTAGGCTCCTCTGAGTACTCTCCTACATAACAAGCGTGAAGTTGGGTTTTTTTTGGACGACTTTATAATATAAAAAAAAAGGTAATATGATAAGATAAAGCATTTTTTTTCAAATCAATTATTTCGATTATTTAAATACATTACGCTCATTGCTGCACCATATTCATCAAAATTAAAATCGAAGCCGCTACTACCGTTAGTTATACGTACTAACATACATACTAAGTATGTTACATCACTTAGCCTCAAGTCATTCGTCATGGGAGACTGAACAGATGATATTCTATTCTAGTCGTGAGAAATAGCTTTTTTTTTCTTTCTCTCTTTTATTTCTTTCTTTCTTTTATTTACATTTCACACGTTTATACAAATAGATTTACTTTACACTGTCAACTCTGATTCGCGGAAAAATTTTGGTGATGACAGGACAATAGAGTTAATATTAACTTTTCTTTTTCATTTTTCATTTAAGAAGAAAGTTTCTGTAATTTTTAAATATAATAAGCCTTTTGTTGTTTGAGGTTATATTACGATTTGTGCTTTTGTTTTCTGTGTGAAAAATAATGTAATTATTACACAAGCAAATTATAAGCGCTACAGGTAGTATGTAGATTCGATTCCCACCCGAGGAAAAGAATTATTTAATATTTCCATTTCCACGCTTTGGTAATAACAGACATAGCGCGGCATAGGTTTCGCCACTCAATACGCAATCTCCTGAATTCAGTGGAAACTGGAGAACGGAAGTGTGTTAATGGGAACGAGTGTGCTAACACTGAGATTTTAGGTTCCCTTGGCTACCCTGGCATGTGCGGGATACGTGCGTGAAGCTAAAAAGAACGGTTGACGGGAGATTAAGTGTTGGCTGAGTTGTTATACTATAAATAAGTCATATATAATAAACGTAGGTACCTATAAAAATATATGTATATATACAAATCAAAGTATTTTAATCTGTAAAGTTATAAAGGTTTATAAATATATTGTAGATGTAAGATTAACTTTTTAAAAATCAGCTTCACACTGTATCCCGCACACAGCAGGGTAGGCAGAGGGAACCTAGTGTTAAGACACTTCGTTCCCCACTTTCTGCCGACTTCTGGAGGCATTGCGCGTTGAGTGGCAGAACTCAACGCCGCGCTTAGCCTCGACACCAGAGTGAAGAAATGGAAATATAAATTTAAGTAAATATTTCATCTCCTCGACAGTCACACCTCGTGCCGCTGCGCCACGACTGGCCTCAGATTAACTTTTTAATCTCTATTTATAAATTATCATATTCATATATCAGAGTCCACTGTCGTACAGACACAAATTCGGACTGTTACGGGACGACGGTTACGGGTTCGTATCAAACATGAGGGATATTTTATAACTTCGCTCTGATAACAAGGTAAATTGCGGTGTTGAGTTCCGCCACATTACAGGAAAATAGGCAAAAAGAAGGAAGCGGAAGTGTCTTACCACTAAGGTCCCTCTGCGTTCCCTGTTATGCCTATGCAGGATAAAACGTGAAGATTAAAAATACAATATCCAAAAAAACCTGATGCAATAAAAATATTTATTTATATTGTTAAATAGTAGTCGAGGCCAGTCGTGGCGCAGAGGCACAAAGTGTGACTGCAAAATCGACTGATTGTGGGTTCGATCCCCAAACCAATCCCTCCAGATTTCGGCGGAAAGTGGGGAATGAAGTGTCTTAACACTAGGTTCTCTCTGCCTCCCCCGCTGTGTGCGAGATATGCCACAAAAACAAAAACATTAAATCTATTAAAATAGCTTGTCCACTTAAACTAAGTAAAGAGACAACTCAACACCTATAATTTCGAAACCACCGAACGACCTTGCCCAATCTTGTTTGTTTTCATTTTGCAAGAGTCATCTGGTGGCGTTAAAAAGATAAAAAAGATACAAAAAAAGATATAAAAAGGAAGAAGATGAATCTAGTTTTGTGGACGGCGAACTGGACAACCAGTTTAAAGGAATCCGGTACCGGTACCGGTACAGGCGACCTTTGACAAAGTCGTCACTGGTGATAAAAATACCGGGTAGGTAGGTCTAGCTGACGCATGGCTGATATGATAAGTGATAATTATAATGATATGGGGCTTTTGTTTTTTTTATTTATATAAATAAAGCAAGTGAAGCTGATTTACAGCTTCACGCTGTATCCCGCACACAGCAGGGTAGGCAGAGAGAATCTAGTGTTAAGACACTCCGTTCTCCACTTTCTACCGAATTCTGGAGGCATTGCGTGTTGAGTGGCAGAACTCAACGCCGCGCTTAGCCTCGACACCAGATCGAAGAAATGGAAATATAAATTTAAGTAAGTATTTCATCTCCTCGAGTGGGGATCCAACCCGGTTTTACAGTCACACTTTGTGACCCTGCGCCACGACTTGCCTTTATTTTATTTTAATTAATTATTATTATTATTTTAATTAATTATTATTTAATTCCAAGGCAACAAGTTTCATTGTAGAAGCTAACAATTGAATACGCAGAACAGCAATAAAACTTGGTTTTCTTCACGCACATCACTTTTACAATAATTTCTCTTTTCTTTGACACGCATCATAGCGGGTTCACTCGAGAATTTCACAAACATATGATATCTTTTAAAATAGATATATATCTTTATTGAATTTCCTTGAAGATAAAGAGATCGGTGACAGGTTCTATTTCCAACTTTCAAAGTTAAGTTATATTTTCTTATATGTCAGGAAAATAATCTTTGAAGGAAAAAGGAAAAAATGAAGAAAAGAAAAATTGAAAAGTTTCACTCTTAGTTCGCTTCGCTCGTAATTTATCATAAAAAATGCCCTCTAAAGGCGAAGATGGTGTATTTTTTTTGTAAATCGGGCAGTATAGAAAGTGAATAAAGAAATAAAAAAAACCAGAAAACACATTATTACAATGAAACATTTGTATAAACTACTCAATAATATTTGTACATTATGTTAAAGGAAATATTATTTTACTAGATAGCTGGGTAGGCAGAGAAAACCTGGGAACCTAGTGTTAAGACACTCCGCGCTCCACTCTCCGTCAAATTCTGGCGGCATTGTGTGTCGAGTGGCGGAACTTAACGCCTCGTTACCATAGCGAGGAAATTATTATACTATTACGTTAAAAGTCACTTCCAGCTGTAAAATAATAATAAAACCAGCAGCTCTCGCCAAGTGACTTCATGTCATACTAAATAAAGGTACTTACTTGCCTTTATCTTATCTCCGCTGCGAGTCAGATTTACAAATATTTATATTTACCGCGTTTAACGCCATTTCCTTGTTCAACTCACACGATACTAAAAATCTTATCGTTATCTGTTTAAATGTGCGCAAGATTTGTTGTTATTTTGAACATCTCCTTAAAAAATATACATAAAATGTTTACTTCTTATTATTGAATGCAGATATCGAAATATTTTTTCATTAAAACCAGCTATTGATATTTTATTACCAAAGCGAGAAAATGGAAATAATCGATTTTTTCGAGCGAGAATCAAACCCACATCTGTAGTGTTTACAGTACGATTTCGTGCTGTTGCGCTATACTAAAGAAATACTATAAAGAAATTGAAAAAATAAACTGAAATAAATTAAGGTAAAAATAATTAATTCCACAAAGTAAATTAAAAGTAAGAATAGCCAGAAATTTACGGTGAGTCAGTATTTTTGTTACCAATATTTTTTAAAAACCTCAAAAAATAATATAGTCGTTGCTCTATTTTAATAAAAAGGAAGCAGCCATCCTAAAAGTGACATATTATTACTACTTTATTCATATAGTAGGCGTTGAACTTATAATTATACAGTGACAATATTTAAAAAAACTTAATTTTTTTAACGTAGCAGGATGCAAATTCGCGCCTCTTAGAAATCTTCCAAGTTCTCTAACCACTAAGCCGTACGGCCCAAGCTACACAACGGATCTGGGGTTCCGTATTCGCATTTTTAAATATTGTATTTTCGTTCTCAAAAACACGCATGATCTTGAAATTAGTCAAAAATAAATACTAGAGAAATAGTGTAATTTAAGTTGTTTTTGTTTTTTCTAATGTATTCAACAATGAAGTCTAATTTTCATATGTAATACATTATTAAATTTTTATATACTTTTAGCTTCACGCTGTATTCTATACATAATAGAGTAGACAAAAAGACACAAAAGACACTCCGTTCCCATTAGGACACCTACGTTCCCCATTTACTGGAGGCGTTGCGTATTTAAGGGCGGAACTCAACGCTGCATAAATTAATCATTATAAATTAAATTCAATAATATTCTTTGAGAAGCACATATTTTAAATTCTGAAACACCGGTCCGCTTTGTTCATGGAAACAGCATAGTAATTCTGTAGAAATTCAGAAAGCATTCTCAGCATTTCTCAACCAGAACAGCAACTATTAGTGTATTCGTCCGGTTTTGTAATACAACATTATTTTAGTGTTAAATTTTTGATCGTGAGTATCGTGGGTTCTAATCCCAGTCTTGTGTTGCTTTAATTTTTTTGTTTTTAATACTATGACACAATAAACATTTGGTCTGTATTCTTTTTAACTAATAATTACTCTATTTAAAAAAAATAGAGTAATTATTAGTTAAATAAATTAAATTAAACTAAATTATTTTGATATAACCAACTAATATTCATAAAAAGATAATATTTGAGGCCAGTCGTGGCGCAGAGGCACAAAGTGTGACTGTAAAATTGGTTGTGGGTTCGATTCCCACTTGAGGAGATGAAATATTTACTAAAATTTATATATCCATTTCTTCGCGCTGGCCAAGGCCAAGGCAAAGCGCGGCGTTGAGTTCGGCCAATCAACACACAATACCTCCAGAATTCGGCGGAAAATGGGGAGTGTCTTAACACTAAGTTTCCTCTGCCTACCTTGCTATAAACGGGATACAGCGTGAAGCTGATTTATTTATTTAAACACTATAATGCCGTTTTATTAGTGAAACAGTATACAATATTCCCCCATTTTATAGGTTACTTAATAAAGTTCCCACTTCGCTCGAGTAGTACTACATTGGAATCGACAGCTGTCGAAAGTGATTTCTATTGCCTTCTCTAAGTTTTATAATGACGAATAATGAAATAAATTTGTTTAAGTTTATTAGGAATTTACTTAAAATATTTTTATTGGAATGTTTTGTGTAATCGAATAGAAGAACTAGAATCTAATTGAATTATATAAGCAGTTTTGAATATTAATAATATTTGGTTTAAATTTCATACAATCCATATTTTTTTGTTTTACGCTGTATCCCGCAAATAGCAGGGTTGCGGTTGCGGCGGGTTGTAGGTTTGATTCCCACTCGGGAAAATTAATATTATTTATATTTATTAATATTGTAAGTTCTTCGCTCTAGTAACACGGCGTTCAGTTCCGGCACACAACACGCTGTAACTCAAAAAATCGGCGGAAAGTGGGAAACGGAGTGTCCTAACACCATATTCCCTGATTCCCTCTGCCTATATAAAAATAGTGATACGATAAATCTAAACATAACGAACATCATATATTCTCTCAACTTCACGTTGATTTTCTCAACAGGAGCGCATAAGCCTAGTGTTAAAACATTCCTTTCTCCATATACACTCCAATTTTGCACAAATCAAATCTAGAAATAGAAAAAAAACAATCAATTCCCTCAAATGTTATTCGAACCCACAACCGTCACCCAGTCAAACATTACACCGCCACTACGCTACGGCCTCAAATAATATAATTTCACAGAACGTTTAACCAAGAAACATAGCAAAACGGAGTTAATTACAAACAAAAAGGCTAAATAAGCTTTAAATCTTACCTGTAGGTACTCCTGGTAATTAAGCTTTAATTTGACAAGTTCTGGCGTAGGCGTAAGCTTGCGGTTACCTTTTCATATCAAAGCAGATTTTCTGTATATATTGTGGTTTTAGATACTGTTTTGTGTGTTATGATATCCGAAAAACTGGTTAAGTGCGAGTCGGAATCGGCAACCGAAGTTTCTGTACCTATTTCAGAGTTGTAGGTTAACGGGAAGTACAATTTATACAAGTTGACAAACTTAAGTTTTCGGGCATATGCTCTCAATTTATATGTAAATAACTACAAATATAAGTTTGTAATGATTTTTTCTATGATATACTTATAAATTTTCATTTTTCAGATTTTTTTCTGATACGTACACGTGATCTCGAGACAGACGGACAACAAAGTGACCATAGCGTTACTATCTAAATAAATATATAAAAACCCTTGTATAGGGGTAGATTTTTTTAGAGATTAGTATTTAAATGTTATTATACAATAAGACTACTTATGCATAATAAACAAAATATGTATTTTTTATTTAACTATATATGTAATTACCTATAGTACCTAGTAATATCTACACAGACAAACACACACACAAAAATAAACATACAAAACAATAAATAAAATACATAAAACCAATTATATTCCCCATAAATAACATTGGCACGCCCAGAAGCCACTATTATAGTATTGAATAGAATATAAATACCTAGCTACAGCACAATTAAATATTCTCTAATAGTTTAAAATTCACTTCGTATATATAACCTTCAAAAAATTTACGTGACTTCATCGGTTATATTAATTGAACGTCATTTAATTATATTTACAGCTTCTTAGTGTCGAGACACTCCATTGTCCATTTTACGCATAATTTTCGAGATATTATTGTGTTTATAAGTGTTGCAACTTAACGCTGCACTATACCTATGTCACGCTAACATCTAAATGGGCCGTAAATAAATTTAGATTAGTTCTAATTTTATTTTTTTCAACTTTTCAACAATCGGAAAAAGCCACATACGATCTGACATTTCAATATATAAATCAACAAGCCCTCTACTTTTGGGCCAGTCGTGGCGCAAGTGTACGACTATAAGCGTGACAGGTTGTAGGTACGATTCTCACTCTAGGAAATGAAATAATAAATATTTTCATTTCTTTTATCTGGTAATAAGGCAAAGTACCTCCAGAATTCGACTGAAACTGGGGAACGGAAGTATCTTAATTGAAACCGGTTCTTAACACTAGGTTCCCATAATCCCTCTGACTACTTAACTATAAGCGATACTATATGAACCTTAAAAAGAAACAAAAAAAAAACACCCTGTATATACATATTTGTTATAAACTCTGTAAGCGAAATCGTGCACTGCCTTTGCGGTAGCCGTGTCTTTAAAATATTCAAAATACGGTCAAAGGCTGCCACCATAACTGTTTACCTTTATACTTTACTTTTCCTTGATATTGTTTATATGGAAACCACTACTTATATGAGGCCACTCGTGGCACAAAGCGTGACTGCAAAATCGACTGGTTGTGGGTTCGATTCCCACTCGAGGAGATGAAATATTTACTTAAATTTATATTTCCATTTCTTCGCTCTGGTGTCGAGGTTAAGCGCGGCGTTGAGTTCTGCCCCTCAAGACGCAATGCCTCCAGAATTTGGCAGAAAGTGGGAAACGGAGTGTCTTAACACTAAGTTCCCTCTGCCTACCCTGCTGTGTGCGGGATACAGCGTGAAGCTGATTGATTTATTTTATTTTTATTTATATTTCCGTTTCTTCGCTCTGGTGTCGAGGCACGAGGCGTTGAGTTCCGCCACTTCAGAATTCAGCGGAAAGTGGGGAACGGAGTGTCTTAACACTATGTTCCCTCTGCCTATCCTGCTATATGCGGGATACAGGGTGAAGCTGATTTAATTTAATTTTTACGTATATGTTCATAGTAACTGTTTTGGTTCTTTAAGGTGTCGATTACAGTTAGAACTGCTAAATCCAAATATAATATGTAAACCGACATTAGAATACACTACTGTAGAATGGATAGCCTCGATGTTTATAGCTTTTGGTGACAATGGTGGATTGTATACCAAATACTGAGTTCGATGTACAGTAGTGATTTGTGATCAGGGTTTTTGCTTTTTCTCTCTCTCTCTCTCTCTTCTCCGTTGATATAGAAAAAATCCCGTTTTTCACTCCAATTTTTACGTATATTAAAGTAAATAGATAGAATTAAATTATACACTCTGTTCATTCCACCTGAATTCGAGATATAGCTTATTTGATGACAAGTTGTAGCGCAGGGACATAAGCGTGCGACTGTAAACACAACGGTTGTGAGTTCGATTTGAATCAAATTCATAGATTTTTTTTTTGTTCGCTATGGTAACGAGGCAAAACACGGCGTTGAGTTCCACTCAATACGCAATGCCTCAAGAATTCAAAGGAAAGTAGAAAACGGAAGATTATTGGGAAACGAAATATGTTAATACTAGCTTCTTAGGTTCCCTTAGTCTCCTCTACTATGTGCAGTGAAAAAAAAAGGCTTTCAAATTCAATATTTCTCTACAGAATGTTACTTAACACTAGGCTATACAGTACACTATCCTCTCCAATAAGTTCATTTTTTTTTATCAGCTTCACGCTGTATCCCGGACACAGCATGGTAGACAGAGGGAACCTAGTGTTCACGACACTCCGTTCCCCACTTTCTACCGAATTCTGGAGGCATTGATTAGCAGAACTCAACGCCGCAAATAACTTCATATTACATATAAATCGAACCTACGACCACTATCTAACAATTAACACCATAGAACAAAAAGCCGACACACTAAAGAACAGCGATTGTACTTATCTATACGAAAATTTCACCTTACATACAACGCTAATTAAAAATAAAGCATATCTCTATAAATATATATATATTTTTTACACTTCAACAAATCCAATACATTCCGTATCAAACTGCTTTTGCTTATTAAATGTTTGTTCTCTATTAATTAATTATTATCGTCATGTCCTTTCGAAATTGCAGGTGATATGAATCAAATGACAAAGTTAAAATTAATTTAAATCACCTTTTTGCTGTATCCCACACAGTACGGTAATCAGAGGGAACCTAGTGTTAAGATACCTGGCTCCTCACTAACCGCCGCCGTTGAGTGGCGGAACTCCACGCCGCGCTTAGCCTGGACACCAGAGCGAAGAAAGGAAAAAAATTAAATATTCCACTTCCTCGAGTGGAAATCGAACCCACAACCGTCGCATACAGTCACATCCTTGTGTGTTTGCCCCTGCGCCACGACGGCTTCAGTAAGTACATAAATTAAGTTAAAAATCAAAAACCGCTTTCAACACTATCATATCGTATCGTATCATTATCGTATCACACATACAACAAAGTGGGCAGGGGAAACCTATTGTTAAGACACTCCGCTCCTCACTGTCAGCTGTATTTTATTTAAAAATATTAATTATTTCATATCGTCGAATGAAAATCAAACTCACAATCTGTCGTTTAGAATCACACGGTTGTCCTAAGCCATTACTGGCTCCAATAATAAAATATTTCATTTCCACAAACGGGAATCGAACCCACAACCTATCGAATTACACACGCTTGCGCCACGACTGGCCTCCAATAATAAACATAATCACTTAATACGACTATAATAAAGATCTAAAAATATCTTCCATCTTAAAATATTACATATCAGTACTAAACTCCTCAATCGTTTATTAAAGAGTAACGCCAACACTGACCCGACCCACATCTCGATATCCACTAATATAAATGGTATTCATTTACAAATATAGGTGAATAAGCCATTGCAAGTTTGTTTGTTTGTTACGGAGTAACGTGTGAATGAGTGTGCATTTGTATCGATTTTAAGTGAAAATGTTACAAAAAATAAATCAGCTTCACGCTGTATCCCGCAAACAGCAGAATAGGCAGAGGGAACCTAGTGTTAATACAGTCATTATCACACAATTTATCACACAGCATTTTTTGTAACCAAGAAGCCAGTCGTGGCGCAGCGGCACGAGGTGTGACTGTAAAACCGACTGGTTGTGGGTTCAATTCCCACTCGAATATTTACTTAAATTTATATTTCCATTTCTTCGCTCTGGTGTCGAGGTTACGCGCAGCGTTGAGTTCTGTCACTCAACACGCAATGCCTCCAGAATTCGGCAGAAAGTGGGGAACGAAATGTCTTAACACTAGGTTCCCTCTGCCTACCCGGTGCCTAATCTGTGTGCGGGATACAGCGTGAAGCTGAAAAAAAAAACTAATAACTCAATAATTACCAAAAGACTACTAATTATACATATCTCTATTATAAAATGGGCTAGCAAATTATACTATGTTTTTATAGCCAATGCTTGATCTTATATGTCTCAATTATATATTTAATATAAAATGGAAGACAAATGTGAATTTTATTATTCTTAATACTTTCACTTTGTTAATTAGAAAATAATAAAAGTACTGCTTTCTATCTCGTTATACGGACGGATTGTTCCTTATTAGTTAGATATAGAGATAGAGATAGAGATAGAGATGCCTTTACTGAAAACTGGTCATACGACTAAATTAATTTTATAGGTGGGTTCGATTAAAAAAATAATTATGATTTTATTGCTCTATAATTTTTTTAATGAGCCTACTATAGGCCTAATGTGATAAAGGTACATACATAAATTAATTAAGGTTGTTTTTTTTTTTTTTAGAGAGTTTCTTAGATATAAAGCTAGAGAAAAAAAATACTGTCTGGGGGTATGTAGCGTGTTTGCCCCAGAATAGTGTTGTGCCCACCCCAGAAATATCTATTAACCTTGTAGAAACCGAGTTTTAATATCATTCTCAATTATTAAAATTATATAACTAAAATGATATTATATTAAAATTTACGCTTCATTTCTCATATGAAATTCTTAGATATATAATTTTGACCATGTAAGCAGACATTGGTTAAACATAGTCTAACGTTTTTTTTCTCAGCTTCACGCTGTATCCCGCATGTAGCAGAGTATGAGATGGAGCGTAGTGTTAAGACACTCCACTAGCCTAGTGTTAAGACATTCCGCCGTATTGAGAGGCGGAACTCAACGCCACTTTACCGCAACACCAGAGCGAATAAATGAAAATATTAAACATTTCATTAACTCAATTGGGAATCGAATCCACAACCTACTGCGTTTACATTTATACATATATGCTACTGCGCCACGACTGGCCTCTAAGATACGACTAGGATATTCTAACTATATATAACCCAATACATAAATAGATTAAATAGCATTTTTATTTATAAAACATAAATATTTATAGTCCAACGATAAAGTAAAAGAGGACCACTTCACAATCACACGTAAACACATTTTTAATAGTTGCGATTTTTACGCTCACTTTTTATAGCCCATCGAATTTATGCACTATATAAAATCAAGGTTGGTTGTTATAAAAATCGGTTAAGTGTGAGTCGGATTTTCGCATGGAGGTTTCCGTACCAATTTCATAATTGTGGATCAACTGAGAAAAGGAAGTACAACTTCATTCATTTCATTTTATTTGTAATGAACTACAAATATAAGTTTGTAATATTTTTTCAATGACATACTTATTTTTATTTATTCTCGCAATTTTTTTCTTTATTTATGCAATAAGACGTAGCTTTGTAACAAATTTCAAGATTCTAAATTCATGGGCTGTCTTTTGATTGCGTTGACTTAGAAGTTTAATTTTCACAGCTCCAAAGGACAGTAGACTTGAGTATTTGTCATAAACTTCAGCTTCCTGAGAAAAACTGTTTTGACAGACAGACGGACCGACAACAAGTAACCCTATAAGTGTTGCGTTTTTTTCCTTTCGAGGCACGGAACCCTAAAAACTAAGATACGTGCATATAATGTTAGGTACGTAGATAAATGCAATATGTTGAAATGCTTCCTCGTTCTTTTATATATACATACGTATACGTATGTGTGAGAGGCAGTCGTGGCGCAGTGGGGCAGGGTCTGCGTGTGTTGCGCTTCATTTCTTGATCGAGGGAATGTTATTTTTTTTAGTATTTCAAGTTAGACGCTGTCGAGGCTGATGGGTATAAGCGTGTGGTTGTAAATGAGACGGCCGTAGTTTCGATTTCCGTTTAATTAGGGAAAATTAAATGTTTAATAGTTTCTTTTCCTCGCTTTAGTATGCTGATGTGCGGCGTTGAGTTCCGCCTCCCAACATAAAATAGGGAACTGTCTTTATAGGGAACGGAGTGTTCTAATACTAGGTTCCCAGGTTCCCTCCGAGTACACTGCTATGAGCGAGATACAGCGTGAAGCTAAGAAAACATCCTGAATTAAAAAAATAGATAATATTATACGATAGATCTGAACCTATAACTAAAAAAAGAAAGATATAAGTCATGATACATTCAAAATTAGGTTAATTGCCTTTAAAACGATTAGTCACTATACGTTCTCATACAATCGAGAAATTATAAATAATCTTGTCCCCAAACTAGGCAATGCTTGTACTATAGTGGTCTAACAGGTGATAAGACATACATACATACATACATACATACATATATATAGGCACTTTTAAAGATATAAATATATATATATATATATATATATATATATATATATATATATATATATATATATATATATAAGAATTTCATATGAGAAATGAAGCGTAAATTTTAATATAATATCATTTTAGTTATAT
>JAATLQ010034316.1:0-22162 GCA_013421005.1 Heliconius erato x Heliconius himera
TTCCGATCTTTTTGTACAATGTCAGCTTGTTGCGAAGTGACATTTTACTCCGCTTGCAGATGAGCGGATACAGCCTGTTCATGACGTATGTGGCTTTGTTCCTGACATACGTGATGTGCGGCCGGAAGGAGAGTTTCGAGTCTAGTACGACGCCTAGGTATTTGACCTTGGATTCCCAGGGGATCGGTTTGCAAACTTTAATGAGAAATACCCACAAATTTTCATATAGAATCAATGTGAACGTAACGCCAGCGCGATTCAGAATGCTTCAACGCCATCTGTTATGGTTTTTATAATAGTTAAATGTAGAGAAATTGTAGAAATTTACTTATTTCTAATAAAGGTATATAGGTGTGGGCTTCTTATTTGTGGTATATTCAAGTCTTTATAAGTAAAGTAGTATTACTTACAAAATTTATTCAATATAATTGACGGAGATGTGACGGTTTTGAGTTCGTTTTCTACTTGGCAGAATAAATTATATTAATTTCTTCGATTTGGTAATAAGACAATGCTCGGCCTGGAATTTCACCACTAATCACAGTCTCATGGCCACAGTGGGAAATGTCTATAAGTAATCACTTTTCGGATTTTTATTATTTGTTTGTATTGTCTACAGGCCCTTTAGGTCTAAGGGGTCACTCTAGGTTCTGATTATGTGGCTAATTTAGTACAAAATGATACATAAATGCTCATATCTTTTGACCGAGTTGTATTAGAAGCCAAATTTCGGGGCTCCAAGGAATTGTAAACCTGATAAATAATGATATTATTTTCAGCTTGATTCTGACGGACAAATAAGTGTTACTATAGGGATTCTGTCATTTTCTTTTTGAGGTACAGAACCCTAAAAATTGATTAATTATTTTAGTTTGGTTATCTATATGTGTTGTGGGAATTGATTTGATTTTGCTTAAAAAAATTGTCGAATTTAATAGAAAAAGCTTTAGTTATTTCACTTTGGGGTTTCATTTTGGGAATTTATTTGATTTTGCTCGCAAAATTTTGTGTGTTTAGAGAAAAATATTTTAGCTACACGGTATTTAGGTAGTCGGAATTTTGGTATTACCAAAATTCCGACGACTTGGATTGGGGTCGGAAATTTGGTATTACCAAAATTCCGACCCCAATCCTAAATTTTGAAATTTCGGCGTTTTTTTATCACCATACAAATTGAAAGCTAAAGATTCAGCCAATTTAGTAAAACAGTTGTATAAAGTAACTGTTATAGCAATTAGCAAATTTATCGTACTGAGTACTTTAAATTGATATATTTTTATTTATGGGCCGATTGTAACAAAACAAACTTAATATGTAAACGGAAGCTTGCTAGAACCCAATAGCCATTGTTTTGGGTTCTATTACAATATTACAGGTCACCAATAAGATTTATGGTTATATATCTTCCATGTGCAGACACTATTTTTACGCTTTTTTTTAATTTTAACAAGTATCTCGAATCTTAATAACCGTGAGCTAAATTACATGAATTACAAGAATACATGCATACGAAATTTCTTTGCTAAAACCTCTCAAACTGGTCAGCAATCCTTTGCTAACTAGCGCAACAATGGACAATGTTCAGATACACATACATATCCATGTCCCTGTCTGTAAATGTTCTACACCCGGTCTGAATGCTAAATCCAAATCAATGTGAACATGAGAGTATCAAGAGATACTTTACAAGCTGGGTGGGTATTTTTTTACAGGGTGGAAGTGTGAGCACCACTTTAAATGAAACCAGAGTTTTAACTACTATATAAAAACCTAATACAATATTTTTTTTTTCCCCAAAAATTTAAAAGTGTTTTTGTTTTAACAAAATAAATAATAAAATTATTGTTGTAATATAAAATGCTATTAAAGGAAAACCGCCGCATACGCCCCATTCCGAAATCAGAAAAGTATAGCCACACAATCAAATCTTTCAGATTTTGAGCAATAAGTGGTACACTTTTAAAGAAGACTCTAGTAACAGTGATCTGTGAGTACCTAAATTGTAATGCTAAAATGCTAAAGGATTCATTTAATGTAATATTCTTAAGGTATATTAATAGTAGAGAGTGGGATAATATCATATAAAAAGTTTCATTAAATGATAAATTGTTTTGGCAATCCTAGCGAGTCTTTCCTTTAAAATGTGTACTTAACATTTTTAAATTGTTTTTCGTCTTCCGAATCATCTTGATCTATATTTAATCTGGCTAAAAATCTTCACGCTTTAATCCCAAGGGGGGCAAGGTTGGCAGAGGGTGTAGCGTTCACAGCTATACGATTGTGCCTCAAACATAATTATCAATAAGTCGATCAAATAATAAGATTTATATGTATAAGACACGTTGATATTAGGGGTCGCAATATCGGACCATTCAAGCAAAACCGGGATTTTCGATATCGACTTTAGAAAAATCCAGGGATCCCGGAATTTTTCGATATTTTCGAGATTTCACAAAATTAGTAATTTTTCAAGCCTTTCCTTAGGAGGGTATTTTTAGGGAAGTAGTAAATTAAACAGTTTAATAATAAATCACTTTAGTAATAATATTTATTAAATATATTATTAAAAAAATATATATAATAATTTGCTACAAAAAATATCTTATAGGTATATTATTTAACATATTTAAAACAAAAAAAAATATTATATATATTATATTAATTAACATTAATGAAAAACAATGACACTTGGAATATCGACGGGCAAGAACAGCGTGAAACAACGACGTGCAACAAAGAAGCGCAACAACGACGTGCAATGAGAAAATACGGTGCTTATTTGTTCGTTGGTCGGGCCGGTCAAACTTAATGTCGTAAAATTCCGAATTTTAAGGAAAACTCATCGCTTACTTTTGCCGATGTATGTTATGTACCATTGAATATCTTAAAGAAGCCTGGATTTAATAGCAGGCACGTGTTAATTCGAATAACTAATTTTTAACTTTGTAAAATCCGAAAATATCGAAATTCCCGGTTTTTTGTAAAATTAAAACCGGGATTTTTAAGACCTATATTTGGTCCGATACCCCGGGATTTTTGAATCCAGGATTTCGACCCCTAGTTGATATGTATAAGACACGTTGTAACCGTAAAAGTTATAGGTAATTAGGCATTCACAAATAATAAAATTAAAAATAATATTAAACGTTTTATTTATATTACAAAAATGCCTCAATTAATGTCGTCAATCAATCTATATCCAAATTGGCTCCATTCTTCCATTTTAAGAACCACTCAGGTATTTGCTGTATATCACCTTCCACTTTATCGAATGGATAGTTTTGAATGTGTCGTAAGAAAAATGGCGCGACCGTTCTGTGATTGATATCGAATTTTTGTAGGATTGATACATCTTCAGAATCTAATTGGAAATCGAAGATAGATGCGTTTTCCAAAACTCGGCTTTTGGTTAGAGTTTTCGGTATGAATGCCAATCCGCGTTGGTACTAGAAAAAAAATGGTATGTCAGTAATTTAATTAAATATTTAATGTTTTCATTTTCTCGCTTTGGTAAAGAGACAAACCGCGACGTTGAGTTGAGTTGAGTTAACTCAAGAAGCTATATTTAATCTGGCTAAAAAGATCTGGCTAAGAAGAACTTTAGAATTTGGCGGAAGTTGCGAGCGAAAATGTCTTAATGGTAAATGGATAGTCTTAACTCTAACCTCCCAGGTTCCCTCTGCCTACTATGCTATGTGCGAATACACCATGAAGGTAAAAAATATAAATTACATTCTAACCAATCTGTTTATAGTTGAACATTGTTCGCAAATATACGCTGTAAAACAAAAAACGTTGTGTCGAAATTTGCTTATTTATATTATACGTTTGTTAGGTTTATAACTTACTAGAGGGCGCGCGCGGCTTCGCCCGCTTGTTAGGAGTAAATTCTAAAAACACCACGAAACACGTGTTCAATAAAATATTTTTAACAGTCTGAATTTAAATTTTTATAAAAATCGGTGGCAATTTAAATATTTCTCCATATAAACTTTCAACCCCTTATTTGAACCCTTAGGGGGTGAATTCTTAAAAACCATGAAACACGTGTTTAATGAAATATTTTTAAGAGTCTGAATTTCAAATTTTATAAAAATCGGTGCAGATTAAAAAAAAATCCATACAATTAAAATTTATTTCATCCCTTTAGGGTTAACATTTTTCAAATTCCCTTCTTGGTGGGTGTCCAGAATATGAAAATAAACATCTGCCCAAATTTCACGTTTCTACCATCAGCGGTTACGGCTCTGCGTGCGTCTTACCTCAATCAGTCAGCACAAGTCCTTTTATATATATAGATGTTGTCAGCATCTCAAAAGGGCGATTTTAAGAAATATTCGCTACCAAAAAATAATTACTTAAAATAATAATTTGGCAAAAGAGAATGTTATTTATTAATTTATTTATTATTTTTGTTACATTTTCAAAGTTTTATTCCACCATCAGGAAAGGAAAATACTTATTTAGAAAACATATGAATATTTTTTTTACTAAATATGGAATAGCACTTTAAAATTTTAATAATATTTATCTACTAGTTACAAAATGGACAAAAAAAACAAAAATAATCTTTTATTACTACCATTTCTCCACAAAAGTTAAAAAACTCATCTACACTCACCAAATATTTCAGAGCTATTTGTGTAACAGTCTTCCCGTGTTTCTTAGCGATGCCACTAACTATTGGATCATCGTATTTGACCGCTGGACTGTCGTCATTGCGACTCGGCACCATTTTACCGAAGGGTGTATATGCTACCACTTGTATGTTGTTCTTTTTGCAGAAATCTACTAAATCGTTCTGGCCTAGATTTAGGTTAATCTGTAAGAGTTTATTGTTTTTTATATTGTTATCATTTATATTGTTTATTAGGTCAAATCGAATTAAAAACATGTTCATGTTTGATATAATAACTCGAATCATCAATAGGACACTGTCCTTCATTGGCAACGATGGTAAATGGTTTGATTCCAACTAGACCCCTAGTTGGAACCAAACCAACCAGCCACCACAATGACTAAAAATATTTTTGATTTTCCCACTGATGTCTTCAATTGGTCAGACAAGTAGAGAATGTAATCATTTAATACTAAATTCTCTTTGACTAGTTTTTTATATGCATAAAGATAAAATAATACGACATTAGAATAATATTATGTAAGTATGGCAGAAATAACTTGAAAACAAAAAAAATGAAGATTTCTTTTGAAGAGGAAATTAAAAAATTGAAAGTTTGTGAGGATGGATGTTTGTTCCATTTTCAAGTAAAAACTACTAAACGGTTTTATGTGAAACTTTACAATAATATAGTATATATGTATATCAGAATAACGCATTTATGCACGTATGTGGATTTTGTACAATGTGGCTATAACACAGGGTGGAAATGTCAGCGCTCCTTTTACGAGAACGATGTTTGTACATATCTGTATTTCGTGTGACGCAGTTACACATAGATACCCATAACGTAAACACATACTACTACAAAAATACTACTAAAGGTTAATCAACTTTGAATTTTGCCGCCAATACCTACGACTCGATTTAGGAATGAGGCGTATGCGGCGGTTTCCCTTTGATAGGTTTATGTGTGTGTCGTTCTTAACCAATGGCGTTTTATATTACAACAATAAATTTATCATTTATTTTGTTTGAAAAAAACACTTTCATTTTTAGGCAAAAAAAATGTATTAGGCTTTTATAGAGTAGTTAAAACTGTGGTTTCATTTAAAGTGGTGCTGACACTTACACTCTTGTATAAGGTCGGGGCAAACGTATTTTCTTATTGTTCATACGAAGGAAAATATTTTTTTAGGTATATTTTTTATTTATTTATAATATGTATGTGCCGTTTTGATCTATGACTTGTTGCTACGTCATTTTTGATTAAAAAAATCTGACAGGTAGTGTTCACGGTGTTCTTTTGAGGTTAGATTTATGCGTCCTAAACAGTTCTGCAATGAACGAAACAAGTGGAAATCTGATGGAGCAAGGTCATGGCTATACGGAGGATGCATCAACACATCACAGCTAAGCTCTCTCAATTTTTGCTGCGTGGCTATGGATGGGTGCGGTCTGGCATTGTCATGGTGGAACACCACGCCCTTCCTATTCACCAGCTCTGGCCGGTTTTTGTCAATAGCTTTTTTTAACCTCATCAGTTGCTGACAGTAGAGGTAGTTTTACCCGGTGGCAAAAACTCATATAGTGGACGATTCCTTTCCAATCCCACCTTACACATAGAATCACGTTGTACCGAGTCAGGCCGGGCTTGTCTATGCTTCGACCATGACTTTTTTCGCACATTCTTATCGTAAGTCATCTATTTTTCATCACCCGTAAGCAAATGTTTAAGAAATGATTCGGAATTGTTATGTTTCAAGAAAGAATCGCTAATGGAAACACGTCGCATTAGGGTTCTCTCAGTGAGGTCATGTGGTATCCAAATGTCAAGTTTTCTTTAGTACCCAAACCTTCGTAAATGACGTAAACTGTTTTATAATCAACATCCAGTTCGTCAGCAATGTCATCGCTACTAATATGTCGATCTTGCACTACTTTTTCAAAGATCTGATTGTGCTGATTGTATCTGTGACAGGACGTCTAGAGACAACCTCATCGTTCACACTGAAATTTCTAGAATTGAAACGCTTGAACCACGTTGTACTACGCTTATTGATACCGCATTAGGTCCGTAAACCTCACAAATATTATTCGCGACATTCATCGCATTTTTACTTTTTTTGTAATAAAACTTTAAAATGTACCGAATTTCTTTGTCACATACATTCATTCATTTTGCTTGCTTGAAAAACAATAGAAAGATGGCGGGAACTAGTTTTTTTTTATTTGTTGCACCTTCAGCATGTCACATTTAATTGTATTAAAACCTGCCAGTTACTTTCAGTACAGCCAAAGAGGTTTGATTACTAATAATACATTCAAAATACGAAAATACTTTTGTCCCGACCTATATCTTTAAGCGGGCGAAGCCACTTTTGGGTCGCTAGTTAATTCATAAATTAAGTACATAATAGTTAATATATTGGAATGACAATCTATCCATTATAAATAACAAAATAATAAAATATGGTTGTAATGTATGTATCTATAACAAATATGCAGATAACATAAAATGGATAAAGATTGACTCTAGAGTAGAAAAAAAACTTTTCACTTACTTCAACTTGATTAACAGCAGGAATAACTTTACAATTCGCCAACAACCTCGACAATTGGTTCACATTGAAATTAGACACGCCTATGGACTTGACGAGGCCTTGTTCCAGCACGGCTTCGAACCCGCGCCATGTGTCTAAGTAGTCTATCTTCTCATCTACTCCGTCTTGCTGTGGATTAGAATTTTTATAAAGAGACTTTGAAATTCTCAGCATATAATATATTTTTTTCAGCTTTACTAGAAACTTCAGCTATGCATATTGAACCTAATTTCCGAGTTATTGCGCGTTGATTTATTACTAGAAGGGGGAATGAAAATATTAAATAATTCATTCCCCAGAATGAGAATGGAACCCACAACTGTCGAGTCTATAGTTGCACTCTTATGTGCCCCTGGGCCATTACGATCTCAATGCTATGTATTATGTAGTAAGTATATTATATTCAGAACATATAATTGTATTAATAAAATTAATTTAAATAATTTTTAAAATAAAATATTTTAATATTTACACTGATTGACATGGGCCAGTGTATTAACACTAAATCAAGATATTCCAAGCCCATTCTTCTTAAAGAGCCCTTCACTGATTCCACGACATCTTCAGGGCGATGATTTTGGTTCCATACCTGAAATAGTAAATTAAATTAATAATTATTTGACTGTAGATGTCAGATGTGCCTTTGAAGACTACTTTTGTTTAGGTACACGTTGTATACCGCATATAGGGTGGAAGAAACCTAGTGTTAAGACACTACCTTCCCCACTCTTCGTCGAAATATGGAGGCACTGTGTATTGGGTGGCGGGACTCAATGCCGCGTTTTGTCTTGTTACCAGAGGGAAGAAATGGAAATATTAATAATTTCATTTCACCGAGTGGGATCAAACCCATAACCGTCGCGTCTACAGCTACACGCTTGTGCCACTGCACCACGATGCAATCACTAAAAACGCTTCTCGGGTCTCTAATCTTGCTAAATTCGTCAAATGCTTGAAAAATAGACAAACTTAAGTTTGCTAAAATGTTTTGAAATTAATATAAAATATCCTCTTTCATTTTCCTTTGGAGGTACGGTTACCCTAAATAAAATATATCACTAAATACTTAAATATAAGTAAAAAATTTACCTTAGTGGTTATGAACAAATCTTCTCTCTTTACAACTCCCTCTTCTATCTTCTTTTTCACCACTAAACCTACTTCTGGCTCTATTCTATAAAAGTGGGCAGTGTCTATATGACGGTAACCGACATCTATTGCGTAAGACATTGCCTCTTTTAGCTTTGGTGCTTCTTGTATGAGGAATTCATACTGAAATAACAAAACAATAAGGTAGTCAGTTTATTTAAGGTGATTTTTGTGTGTTTTGCAAAAAAAACTTAAGTTTGCGGGCATATATTATATACAGTAATTTCGTATGAAATGAACTTGTAGCTCATTTCATACGAAATATATGTTTGTAAATACTTTTTTTATATACCTACCTATAAATTTTCACTTTTCAGATTTTTTTCTTTTTTTTGTAATAGTTTTCTGCCCAGAGCCTTAGCAGTCCAGTCCGACCAGACTATCGTGTAGGTACAGTCCAATCTTTCGAATATGGTCCAGCCCAGTCCAGTAGACTGAATAAATACAGTTTCTAATAATGCTTACCTTATCGTTTACACCAAGCCATGTTCCGTAGCCCAAGGCAGGAATCTCCAGACCATTGTTCAGTTTGAAGTTTGGAATATTGACCTGTAATAATAATATGGATATATAGTGATTTTTGTGATTTACGCTATTTTAATAATATTTTATATTTTTAATTACGGAGTGAAATCAAAGTTCCAGAATATTATGGAAAAATAGTCCAAATTTATTCAACACTTAGAAGATACAGAGAAAATAATTTTACACACTCACAGAAGGAAAGAAAGAAATTTAAAGAAATAGTAAAAGAAACAGATAAGCAAAGCAGATACGTATTAGCAAGAAGATAAGGCTTAAAATTGAATAAAAGCAATAAGTACAATATTTAAAACAAGTGAACGTCGCAAGCGATAGTAGCCGACTCTTTACTCGTAGCTAGCAAGCAGGCTACGTCACGCACAGCAAAAAAACTCGAAACAAGTTTGTCATGCGAATGCACTGCGTGTGGATGATTTTAATAAATATAAATATTAACAGTTTAGTTTTAAGTAAATTTGAAAATAGAATGTAGTGTAAGTATATAATATTAATATCGAATGAAATAGAAGTTTACATGTATTATTATTATTATTATTTATTTAATTTTATAAAAGACAAGTCCTTTTATATATATAGATAATATTCACTACAGATAAATTAATATGTTTAAAAGTTTATTTATCAGAAGAATATTAGAGATAAGCACAAACAGTTATATGAATACTAGCGGGCGCGCGCGGCTACGCCCGCTTATTTGCACCCTTATGGGGTGAATTTTAAAAAAACCACGAAAAACGTGTCCAATAAAATATTTTTAAGTTCGAATTAAAATTTTTATAAAAGGTTTAAAGACTTTTCCATATAAACTTTCAACCCCTTATTTGAACACTCAGGGGGTGAATTCTAAAAAACCATGAATACACGTGTTCAATGAAATATTTTTATGAGTCTGAATTTCAAATTTTATAAAAATCGGTGTCGATTTAATTTCTTTTCCATACAAACTTTCAACCCCTATTTCATCCCCTTAGGGTTAAAATTTTTCAAAATCCATTCTTAGTGGATGTCCAGATTATGAAAATAAAAATCTGTCCAAATTTTACGTTTCTACCATCAGCGGTTACGTCTTACCTCAGTCAGTCAGATACATGTCCTTTTATATATATAGATAGGTATATAATATTTTTTTAAGAATGTTTATCAAAACAATACAATTTTTTTTAGCTTCACACTGCAGCCCAGGCATAGCCGGGGAGGAAGGGGGAACCTAGAAACCTATCCTTTATTATATTTATTACTCGTAGTATAGATGTACCCGATTTGAACTTTCTAAATTAGGTTGGTATGAATTCGATCGAACACTAAGTTATCTATTTTTAATTAATTATGCGGAGAAATGACTTAATTTTTTTTATTTAAAGATTACGTAACACGTTTTTGATATATTAATTGTTAGTAGATTATATAGAAACCAATAATGCAATTTTATTAGATCTTGCTGAGCTTTTGAAATAATTTAATATATGGTGGAATCAAAATAAAACAAATATGTATCATCCGCGTACAGGGATAAATATCCATGCAAGCCTATTTTATGAATATCATTTATGTATATTAAAAACGGCATAGGTCCTAATATCGAGCCTTGTGGAATTCCGCGCGTAACTGCACTCTTTGTATTCAAATCTATTTTTGAGGTACAATTTAAACTTAAAAGGATTACTAAATCAAAACATTTTAATTCTTGTAAGAGGAGGTTGTGGCTAACTGTATATATAATAAGTCAGTAATATTGCACGTACGTATCTAAAATGATAGAGAGACACTTGAAAAGAATACCTAATAGAAAGCAAAAATATATTTTTTTAATTTCTTGTCTGTCTGTGGGTATGATCACGTTAATCTCCGAAAGTACCGAATCGATTTACTTAAAACTTTCACCAAATGCTTTGTTTTAACTCAGAAAAAAAAGTTATCGTCATTTGAATGAACTCAAGGCATTATTTGCCTGCGAATATTATATAGCAATCGATAGATATGGACACTATAATTATACTTATAATAAATGTATAATTTTAAATGAAACTAATTTAACCGGATTAATCGCGTATATTTTGTATTTTTATACATTTTTGGAAACCCGACGTTTCGAGCACTTTGCAGTAGTCCGTGGTCACGGGTAGACTGAGGTGGCATTCGTCTGTCAGTTGACATAATCGTTGGCGGTAGTTTGATATAATAATTATATTAAAATACAAAATATACGCGATTAATCCGGTTAAAATAGTTTCATTTAAAATGTGTAATAATCGTGAAAATCAAAGAACTTATTAAATGTATAATTGTTTGTAATAAATCTGCTACTTTTAACTGTATAATATGTATTTAGTAAAACGTCGTTTTCGATTAATGTTAAGTGAAATTTAACATAAAAACGGCATTTTTTAACTGTTTGAACAGTTATAATTTAAGTTTAAGATCAATAGAAGGCGCTGTGCATAAAGCATAATTTACTGGATCGCGCTGACAAGATTTTTGCCTAAAGAATGATATTCGAAACTTCTTGGTTCTTTAGCTTTTGATGAAAATATATATTTTTAAAGCACTATTGTTCATAGTACAAACAATAAAGTAAACAAAATTGAATTGTTAGTAAAGATTACCTTCATAAATCATAACAGTTAAGTTAAGTTTAGGTTGTAATTAATTCAACACAGAGATAAAGAACGATTTGTTCTCAAAGAAATATCAATATAAATAATGTAGTAAAAAAATCATATTTGAAGATTACAGATGAAAGTAATAAAAAAACATATTACATGTCATTATAGTTGTCAGTCAATTCTGTTTATTAAATAAATAAAATTATTTATTCAAGCGGGCGAAGCTGCGAGCGGGCCGCTAGTAGTAAATATAGTTTATAAATCTAGAGTTGGATAAAATCTAAATGTAATAATTATTTCATCAATTTTAAAAAAACCTAATGAAGTATACGCAAGTAACATAACGTATATAACCTGACGTGTTTACTTTTTTAAATTTAATCCTAACATATTATCTTATTTTGTCAAAAATATTACACAATTTTGTTGTAAAAGAATACCTTTTAATATAAATACTAAATTAAAATTTACATCGATAGAATCATTACAAGTTAAATCATGTTTTGATGATAGAGCAAGTGTGAATTTATAAATAGCTGACCTTGGCCATCGTGTGTCGCTTGAAACGCTGCGTTGTATTGACTACTGAGTTACTGACTGAACTGAGACTATATTAATAATAAGAATGTTGTATTGCCATAGACTATAAAAACATTTAGATTTGTTTGTTTTTAAGGTTTCCGTACCACAAAATAAAAAATGGAGCTCTTATAGTATGACTTTGCTGACAGTTCTTTTGTCAAGAACATTTATCCCATGTTTGCGTGGAAAAAAAATATTTTGTTCTACTGTCCCTCGAAGCACGGAAAAAATCAAGCTTCTAAATCAACGTAATTAAAACAGACGAGCTTTTATTTGCATCTTTTGCAGTTTTTGCTACATTTTAGAGGATACTTCCCGTGGACGCACAGTTATAAAATTTGGCACAAAGTGAAAACTTACAAATTAAAAAGAAATGCAAAAGATCGAAAAAGTGTAAATTTGTACAAATTTTAAATAAAAAACTTTACAAAGCTATAGATATTTGCCATTAGTGTATGTAGAGATATTTTTATTTCCATATATATTTTTTGACTCGGGGAATCTACAAAGATAATTTAATATGTCATCATATATTAATTTTTATGGAACAAGGCAAACAAGCGTTAGGGTCACCTGATGGTAAGTGATCACCGCTGCCCACGACTCCATGCAACAGCAGAAGAGCTACAGGTGCGTTGCCGGTCTTTAAGATGGGTTGGGCGCCGGAGCTCGGCATTACCTGATGCGCAGTGGCATAAAGCCACTACTTAACGCCGGTTTTAAATGCCGGGGGTGGTAATGATCCGGTCGAGTTTGCCCATGCGTGTTGCCATTGCTGGCGACGTGACTCTACCACACGTACTTTAGTCGCCTCTTACGACACCACCAGTACCAGGATGATCCTATTCTAACACGGGATCACATGGCGAAAACCCGATTACGAGCCTGATCTTACTTCACCAGTTATGTTAGTTGGAGACTATAATGTTGATGTCTCACAAAACCCGACAAAACCCGAAGCTCATTGCCCGACTTCATGCTCAGGGAGTCCGATTTGTTTTATATTGAAACTTCTCCAACAACTTAGGTATAATACCTGTATTGATGTAACTTTTACAAGAAATCTCAATGTATCTTGTATTTCATTTGTGTCGTACTGTTCGTATCACAGACCTATAATTAATAAAGTTATATTGTACTAATAATAATTTTTCCATGCATTTATTCTAAATACATAATTTAAAATTGTATTAAATTATTATTATTATTACATTATTTAAAAAATATAACCAGTTACATAAATATATTCACGTACAGCAAACAGCCATGACCAAAATACAGCCACATCCAAGATTTTCGACGAAATATAATTGCGTTTCTCCTTTCGATGGATGCGGGCAGCACAGTAGCAGTTCTCTTGAAGGAGGCCTATCTCCAAAAGTTGGTGTTATAAGGCTCAAAAGACACTGAATATGTTGATAATTTTATTTTCTAATTTGACATTATGCTTTAAAATATCGATTTAATTTGACTGTTGATTTGCCAGTACTAGATATCATAACATGGTTTATTTATGGGTAAATATACAAGATAAATATTGTCGCAGTACGTTCATCCACTTGCTGGCGGAATCCAGTGTTGAATATTTAAAAAAAAAACTAACGACGGCCTAAATCTTTTTATTTAGACCGTCGTCGTGGAGGAGAAGCACAAACGCGTGACTGTAACGCGACGATTGTGGGTTCGATTCTCACTCAGAGGAATGAATTATTTGTATTGTCATTTATCCTCTCTGGTACTAAGGCAATAAGCATTTGTCACACTCAATGTCTCGAAGTTGGGCGTATTGATAGCTTCTTCTCTTCGCCTGTCTCGCTATGTTAGAAAAAAGCGTGATGCTATATTAAAAATAAATATTTTTCTATTGTATTTCAAAATAAGTAAATTTAAAATTTTAATATTAATCTGTCAACTCTATACATTTTACAGTCTTTAAACATCTCAATTGAAGATAGGGGAATGTTTTAACTAAATTGTTTGTTATTTCGTTATTGATTAAAGTCTGGTTTACTAAATGTGATAAGCGATGATTATTTAAATAATATCTTGTTATGTAAGCGACAATTGGCGAGCTTAAAATTGTATGAAATTTTGTTTCCAGATTTGTACTCACACCTCCTGTCATGGTTTGGAGAGAATAGAACAAGATTTTAAATATTAAAAAGAATCTATACTTATAATAAATCTGTAGAAAAGTGTTTCTGTACATTGAAAATATTTAAAAAAAAATTAGCCAGGGTGTTAAAGGATAATTAACAGAATCCATTTCCAACATTTTTGGAATTTTTGTCTGTTTGTCTGTTTATCTGTTTGTCTGTTTGTCTGTTTATATGAACACGTATCACGTAAAAAGCACACAATAAATTTAAGCAACTTTTATACATAAAAATTACAAATAAATCAAGGTAGGTTTTAGTGTTTATTTCATTGTAATCGCTTAACTCTATCAAAAGATATAAGTATTTAAGTTTTCAAGACATTAATAATTGAGATAGTAAAAAATTGATACAAGTAACGCTATCTATTGACAAAAATAGGAGGTACTAACGAATCTTCATACTCTCTTTCATACACGTAACGTTAAATAGATGACGCTGTGCATAATTATATAAAAATATAGTTTGGGAAGGTTAACGCTACACTCTATCAAAAAATAATGTACTTAAAGTTTTAAAGATATTTATATTTAAAAAAAAAAGAAACATACGCAATGATATCTATTGACTACTTATGATAATGAATGTTGATAACGCATAAAACATATTGTTGAGTTATTATTTGCTAAACGTTAATTACGTCATGTAAGTGTAATCTATACTTATAATAAATTTAACATAAACATAGTAGTATTTTTCTAACAATGTTCGAATGGTTACAGTTCAATTGTAAGTCCAAAAGAATAACTTTAGAAACGTCTTATTTATTTGACTGTTGATATATTTACGTATTTTTAAAGTACAATTGTTCATACATACTAACTACAAAGTAAACTAAATTGAATTGTTGGTGAAGATTACCTTCGTAACAGTCTAGCTTAATTCGTAATTATTTAATATAGTGATAAAGAATGACTTAATATTCAAAGAAATATTTTGAATAGGTTCTTCAGTCCTTTCGTTCGTTTATGTTATTAATATTTTTTTAAGAAACGTATAAAATAATTAACTTTTGGGAGCAACCTCTAAAAAATTATGTCTCAAGAAAAAAAATCCTCTGACACTGTTTATAAAAATATCCCGCAGTATTATTTTATAACTTACAAGCGACACGTACCGACATTGCACTATTGCACCTGTATGTTGCATGTATGTATGTGCCAAGGGTATTTTAGGGTACATACCTCAAAATTCTTATAAGATAACTTTGTTGTTTGTCCGTCTGTCCGTCTGTGAAGACTATTTTGTACAAGATCGGTTAAAGCACAAAAAATCTATCTTCTAAATCATCATAACAGAATAATCATGTAATTCAAGCGGGCAAAGCCGCGAGCAGGCCGCTAGTTAATTAATAAGAATTAAACTGATTTCAGATAACTAATAATAATTATGTAGGTAAAAATATTAATGAATAACAAAAACTATTGGTAGGTTATATACTTAATTGAAATCAAAACGTTATTCTGGATATAACTGTTATTTTTTGAGAAATTTGGGAACAAAAAATACAAACATACATACATACATAGAGATCATTTATCATCAGGTAACTCTTTCGTACGTTTGCCTTTTCTTTTCCGTACAACAAATTTAGAAAGATATAAAGGCATATGAAAATTCTTGTGAATATTAGATTTTTTTTCTATCCAGTTATTGATAATATAATAGGTAGTTCACATGAGCAATTGCTTTTAAATTTACCATTGGCACAATGCATGGATTGCTTTTTATCGTCGAAAAAAGTAAGGAATTTGTACAAAACTATAAAGAGGCTTGAAAGATCGATGAGGCATTGCTACTAGGAGTCAAAAACCGGGATATTTTATTGAACACGTGTTTCGTAGTTTTTTTAGAATTCGCTCCTAAGGTATAGCGGTAACAGTACATTGTAAAAAGCCAGCTCTTGGTTTATCTGGTGGATCAGCGATTGAAAACTTCTTCGCTTCTGCAAAACTTCCATTCTACGGGCTTCCTCAGAATGTATATAAGTGTATCGCCAGCTTTCTCACCGGGCGCAACATCAAGGCCGTTGTCGATGGGTTCTATACATAGGGCAGAGAAATATTGCTCAGGAACGCTGGCGTCCCCCTAGGCTGCGTGCGTCTCCTACACTGTTTCTTCTATTCAGAAGAATCAGTGTAGGAGACGCACGCAGCATTGATATTCATCAATGACATGTTCGTTGACTCTAATATATATTGCTAAGTGCTATCATCTGGATAGCACAACGAACGCTGTATACTCCAGCCCAGCAAGTCTTTCCAGAGAAAACATTGACCAGTGTTGAAATAAACTTGCCTTCTTTTGAAGAATCTCTCCGGAACGTCTTCTTATGGGGTTAAAGTAACCTGCTACAATTCAAATCCCAGAAGACATTTGCGCATTAACCACTAAGAAAATTCCATTTATCGTGTCACCAGTTTTCTAGATTACTTGTTTTATAGCCGCGGCCAGTTTCATCATGTATCGCGTTAAGTATCGCGATTTTCTGAAAAGCAAGGCCGAGTTAGCTTTAAAGAAACTGAGAATATCAGCAGAGCGAGACAGTCCTTCACGTCAAAACCTCATATGAGAAAAGTATCTCATTTCTAGGCTGTTGCACTCCAGTATCAGCTTGAACCATTTGATCGAATTTGATTTGAACACGAGAAAGACAAGTATTAGACAAGCACTAATTAAAATTACATTTGCAAGCATACTACAAAACAATATGGATAAGTTTTCATACATTTCTGATGGTGTATAACACCATATATACACTATATATGTGTGGATAACCACACAATCACATATTTCAGCTTTAGAGCAACAAGTGGTACTTTTAAAGAAGACTTTGAGAGAGAAGTGATCTGTGAGTACTTAAATTGCAATGCCAAAATGCTAAAGGATTCATTTAATTTAATTTTCTTAAGGTATATTTATAGTAGGAAGTGAGAGGATATTTCATAAAAAGTTTCATAAAATCATAAATTGTTTTGGCAATCCTAATCGCCTTTAACATTTTTTAAATGTGTACTTAACATTTTTAAATTGTTTCTCGTCTTCCGAAGCATCTTGATCTGTACTAATTCTGGCTAAAAATGCTTCACGCTTTAATCCCAAGTGGGGCAAGATTGGCAGAGGGTATAGCGTTCACAGACACACGCTTGTGCTACTACGCCAAGACAGAACTCTACGCCAAACAGAATTCGATCAAATAATAACATTTATAGTATATATAATATATATTTCGATATGTATGTATAAGACACGTTGTAACCGTAAAACTTATAGGTAATCAGGCATTCACAAATAATAAAATTAAAAATCATATTATACGTTTTATTTATGTTACAAAAATACCTAAATTAATATAGTCAATTAATCTATATCCAAATTGGCTCCATTCCTCCATTTTAAGAACCACTCAGGTATTTGCCGTATATCACCTTCCACTTTTTCGAATGGATAGTTTTGAATGTGTTGTAAGAAAAATGGCACGGCAGTTCTGCGATTGATATCAAATTTTTGTAGGATTGATACATCTTCAGAATCTAATTGGAAATCGAAGATAGATGCGTTTTCCAAAACTCGGCTTTTGGTTAGAGTTTTCGGTATGAAGGCCATTCCGCGTTGGTACTAGAATGAAAATGGTATGTCAGTAATTTAATTAATGGTTGTGGGTTCGACTCCCACTAGCGAAACTAGAATATTTAATGTTTTGATCTCCTCGCTTTGGTATCGAGGAAAGCGCGACGTTGAGTTTCGCAACTCAAAAAGCAATTGTTAGGTTTATAACTTATGCTGTTAGCTACTACTAGTAGCTTTACTACTAGTAGCTTTGTTAGCTGGTGAGACAAAAGGGAGATTTTAAGAAATATCCGCTACCCAAAAATAATTACTAGAAAATTATAATTTGGCAAAAGAGAATGTTATTTATTACATTTTCAAAGCTTTATTCCACCATCAGGACAGGAAAATACTTATTTAGAAAACATATGAATATTTTTTTTCTAAATATGGAATAACACTTTAAAATTTTAAAAATATCTATCTACTAGTTACAAAATGGGCAAAAAAATACTCGTCTCCACTCACCAAATAACTCAGAGCTATTTGTGTAACAGTCTTCCCGTGTTTCTTAGCGATGCCACTAACTATTGGATCATCGTATTTGACCGCTGGACTGTCGTCGTTGCGACTCGGCACCATTTTACCGAAGGGTGTATATGCTACCACTAGTATGTTGTTCTTTTTGCAGAAATCTACTAAATCGTTCTGGCCTAGATTTAGGTTAATCTGTAAAAGTTTATTTTGTTTATTAGGTCGAAGCGAATTAAAAACATGTTCATGTTTGATATAATAAAAAGTTTACAACAATATAGCTACCATTGTATTTAAAACACAAAATTTGATTATTGTATAATGGAGTATGAGGACACTGTCCTTCAATGGCACAACGATGGTAAAGAGTTGAATTCCAACTTGGGGTAAAGACTGAAAATATTTTAAATTTTCCCACTGATATCTTGAAATTGGTCAGACAAGTAGAGAATGTAATCATTTAATACTAATTTTTCTTTTAGTAGTTTTTATATGCATAAAGATAAAATAATGCGATATTAGAATATTATGTAAGTATGGCAAAAATAACTTAAAAACAAAAATAACTTAACAACAAAAAAAATCAAGATTTCTTTTAAAGAAGAAATTAAAAAAGTGAAAGTTTGTGAGGATGGATGTTTGTTTCATTTTCAAGCAAAAATTACTAAACAATTTAATCTAAAACTTTACAATAATATAGTATATATGTATATCAGAATAACACATTTCTGCACGTATGTGGATTTTGTACAATGTGGCTATAATACAAGGTGGAAGTGTCAACGCTCCTTTTACGGGAACAGCATATAGGGTAAAATATTTTAAACCCATACCTAAACAAAGTAATCAAGATACCTCAACAGTTTAGATGTAGGATTTTTTTTCATTTCACGATGTTTATCCATACCCGTATTTCGTGTGACTCAGTTACGCATAGATACTAATAACGTTAACACAGTTAAAACTGTGGTTTAATTTAAAGTGGTACTGACACTCCCACTCTGTATAAGGTCGGGGCAAAAGTATTTTCGTATTGTTCATAGAAAGGAAAATATTTTTTTAGGTATATTTTTTATTTATTTATAATATGTAGGTATGTGCCGTTTTGATCCATGACTTGTTGCCATCTTATGGGCCATAATCCCATTTCTGTAGAAATTTTGAGATTTTGATTAAAAAAATCTGATAGGTAGTTTACAGTGTTCTTTTGAAGTCAGATTTATGCGTCCGAAACAATTCTGCAATGAACGAAACAGGTGGAAATCTGATGGAGCAAGGTCAGGGCTATACGGAGGACGCATCAACACATCCCAGTCAAGCTCTCTCAATTTTTGCTGCATGGCTATGGATGAGTGCGGTCTAGCATTGTCATGGTGAAACACCACGCCCTTTCTATTCACCAGCACCGGCCGGTTTTTGTCAATAGCTTTTTTTAACCTCATAAGTTGCTGACAGTAGAGGTAGTTTTACCCGGAAGCAAAAGCTTATGGTGGACGATTCCTTTCCAATCCCACCTTACACATAGAATCACGTTGTACCGAGTCAGGCCGGACTTTGTCAAGGTCTGTGGGGCTTGTCCATGCTTCGACCGTGATCTTTTTCGTACATTCTTATCGTAAGTCACCCATTTTTCATCACCCGTAAGCAATTGTTTAAGAAATGTTTCGAAATTGTTATCTTTCAACAAAGAATCGCAAATGGAAACACGTTGCATTATGGTTCTCTCAGTGAGATCATGTGGTACCCAAATGTCAAACCTTCGTAAATAACGTAAACTGTTTTATAATCAACATCCAGTTCTTTAGCAATGTCGTAGCTACTAATATGTCGATCTTGCTCTACTTTATCAAAGATGACACTGATTTTACCTGTGACAGGACGTCCAGAGCAAACCTCATCTTTCACACTAAAGTTTCCAGACTTGAAACGCTTGAACCACATTTGTGCTACGCTTGTTGATACCGCATTAGGTCTGTAAACCTCACAAATTTTATTCGCGGCGTTCATCGCATTTTTACCTTTTCTGTAATAAAACTTTAAAATGTACTGAATTTCTTCGTCACATACATTCATATTGCTTGCTTGAAAAACAATAGAAAAATGGCGGGATCTCGTTTTTTTTATTTGTTGCACCTTCAGAATGTCACATTTAACTGTATAAAAACCAGCCAGTTACATTTAGTACAGTTAAAGAGATTTGTTTACTTATAATACATTCAAAATACGATAATATATTTACCCCGACTTATTACAATATCTTTAAGCGGGCGAAGCCACTTTTGGGTCGCTAGTTAATTCGTAGATTAAGTACATAATAGTTAATACAATGGAATCTATCCATTATAAATAACAAAATAATAAAATATGGTTAGTTATGTATGTATCTATAACAAATATGCAGATAACATAAAATGGATAAAGATTGACTCTAGAGTAGAAAAAAACTTTTCACTTACTTCAACTTGATTAACAGCAGGAACAACTTTACAATTCTCTAACAACCTCGACAATTGGTTCACATTGAAATTAGACACGCCTATGGACTTGACGAGGCCTTGTTCCAGCACGGCTTCGAACCCGCGCCATGTGTCTAAGTAGTCTATCTTCTCATCTACTCCGTCTTGCTGTGGATTAGATTTTTTATATAGAGCCATTGAAATTCTCAGCATATAATATGTTTTTTTCAGCTTCACTAGCAACTTCAGCTATGTATATTGAACACAATATTAAGAAAGTCCGTTCCCTCCGCACCGCCTAATTTTCGAGACATTGCGCGTTGATTTGTTACCAGAAGGAGGAAATGAAAATATTAAATAATTCATTCCCCAGAATGAGAATGGAACCCACAACCGTCGCGTCTATAGTGACACTCTTGTATGCCCTCGGGCCATTACTTGGGCTATGTATTATGTAGTAGGTATATTATATTTAAAACATATAATTATTAATAAAATTAATTAAAAAAAATATTTTAACATATAGTATTAATAAAATTAATTTAAAAAAATATTTTAATCTATACTTCTATACTAATATTATAAAGAGGTAAGATTTGTATTTTTGTATGTATGTATGTATGTTTGTATTGTTTTCACACGACAAGTACCGGACCAATTCCAGAAATTCTTTCGCTATTAAAAAGCTGCATCTTCACCGTCCCACATAGGCTATATTACATTTTCAAAAAAAATAGGGATCCCTAGGAAAAATGCAATAATGTAACCCAAGGTGTGAAGAAATTGATCTAAAAAATTTTATCATCGCGTGCGCTGCGAAAACTATTGATGATAGAACAAAATAATGTTCTACAGTATTATAGAACTCTCCCGACTCTCCCGACTCTCCCGACTCTCCCATCTCTCCCATCTCTCCCAACTCCCATCTCTCCCATCTCTCCCAACTCTCCCAACTCTCCCAACTCTCCCAACTCCCATCTCTCCCAACTCTCCCAACTCTCCGAACTCTCCCATCTCTCCGATCTCTCCCAACTCTCCCAACTATCCGATCTCTCCGATCTCTCCGAACTCTTCCATCTCTCCCATCTCTCCCATCTCTCCCAACTCTTCCAACTTTCCGGTGTCTCCGATCTCTCCGATCTCACCTATCCCTCCTATCTCTCCTATCTCTACGATCTCTCCGAACTCTACTGTCTCTCCTATCTCTCCGAAATCACCCAACTCACCCAACTCACCCAACTCTCCCAACACTCGCCGAACTCTCCCAACACTCGCCGAACTCTCCCAACACTCGCCGAACTCTCCCAACACTCGCCGAACTCTCCCAACACTCGCCGAACTCTCCCAACACTCGCCGAACTCTCCCAAC
>JAATLQ010034317.1:0-22169 GCA_013421005.1 Heliconius erato x Heliconius himera
GTGGTCTACACACTCTATATTTTAGTAATAGTATCACGACTACACTTTTATACGTCCGTTCGTTATCACTCCCCAACACAGACTGCCCCGAGCCAATATGCCGACCGCCCGATCTCAACTCCGTTGGTGTTGCCATTATCAAGTATTACAAGATTAAATCAGTTTAATAATTTAAATTATTATTTATTTATTTTTAAAAACAAGAGAACCTTACACTTGCATAACAAAATGTATGTTAATTTTCTTTGTTACACGGTATACGCGAAAATACATAAATTGAAGTTAAAAGTAACCGGTAGTTTTTGCAGATTTTACAAGTAAACCAATATCCGCTTCGTTGCCAAGTTGGTAATTCTTTGGAATTTATCATAAATTAGTACAAAAAACTGTCATGGGCCTCAGCGGCCAGTGGTACAGATGTCAAACGTGTGACTGTAAACGTAGTCGGTTCGATTACCACTCGAGAGAATGAGATATTTAATACTTTCAATTCCTTCTGGTTCTGGTAACCACTGAAAACGCAATGCCAACAGAATTGAAATATCTAAATGGGATCGGAGTGTTGTGGAACTAGGTTCCCAGGTTCCCTTTCCCTAAGATACGCGCGTGGGATATAATGCGGAGTAGGCAGATGAAATCAAGTATTAAGTTTTTTGCTAACTATACAAATGAGTTGTAACAAGCGTATAAAAATTTCGACGTAGCTTGATGAGAACGTATGGCTTAGTGGTCAGAGCGCCTGGTCGGTTTCCAGGAGGCGCGGGTTCGAGTCCCGCTTTCAAGTTTTTATATGTTTTCTAAATAAGTATTTTTCTTTCCTAAGTGTAGATTAACACTTAAAAAAAATAAATATGTCTAGTATTAAGACCACTAAGTCACTCCGTTCTCCCTTTCCGCCGATTTAAAGGCGTCATCTTTTTACCAGAACGAAGAAATGAAAATAATAATAATAATAATAATATCATTACCTAAAATGCAATAATTAATAGTTTAAAGCTTAACAAAACATTTTCAATTTAAAGTAAAAACATAAATAAGTAAATCGTTAACGATTTTACTCGAACAGTAGGTACTTTAAACAACTTTGTTACACTATTAGTCAACGTCGGAGCGGACACTGCGATTCTTTAATTTTACTTTCTCGAACTCTATTTTAAATTATCATATTATTTGTTTTGGTAATAAGTTATTACTATTTTTTCCAGAATTCGGCAGAAAGTGGGGTACGGAGTGTCTTAACACTAGGTTCCCTCTGCCTACCCTGCTGTGTGCGGGATACAGCGTGAAGCTAATTTTATTACTATTTTTTTATAGGCCGTCGTTGCGTGTGACTGTAACGGCAGGGTTGTGGGTTTGATTCCTACTCGGGGGAATGAATTATTATTTATTCATATTTTTTTATTACCTTTGGTATCAAGGTTGAGTTCAGTCACTCAACACGCCATGCCTCGAAAGATTCGGCGTAAAGTGTGGAAAAGAGAGTCTTAGCACTAACCCTATGTCTATCCTGCTATGTGCGGGATACAGCGTGAAGCTGATGATTTTTAGAGTTTTTACCTGCGCTTCGTTTACGCTGATGTCCTTCAAACACTGTCTTTGAATATTAAAAAATAGTTAATTAAGCAAAAGTCTTAAAAGAGAGGTCTAAATAACAATAATATTATATAATATTATTATATATTAATAATATATAATATTATTAACAATAATATTATATATTATATTTCTTTTCATATTTTTTGTATGACCTTTACAGTGCTCTGAAACATATGAGTAGACACTTCTACTTTTGGTTATACATACATTTATTTAGTAAGCAGCATTTTATAAGAAAAATACTAAGTCTAACATTTCGCTCTCCATGCAATGTCTAATTACTAGAGCGCGCAGTGGCATAACTTAACGCCGTGATACTCTCAAACAGACATCAAACTCACAACCAAATAGCTTATATTCAGATTTCATCATCAATTTACGTAACACAGACCTTACTTTCCAAACGAAACCTGACTAAAATCATTATATATATATACATATATATAACTAACAAGCCACAGCTTATGAAGTCATAGAAACTTATCACATGTGTCCAGAACCAGCCCCCACTAAAGGGGTGTGAAATAAATCTCTTTCTGCGGACTCAACCCGTCGGTTGACAGAATCGGCGACGCGCACTCTCAATTTTATGTAATATTTTACTTTAAATGTTCTTATTTGTGCTGTACTATTTATATTCAATAAATTTACTTATTTTTTATTGTATAGACTGTGAGAATAAAAATAAAAAATATATTTAGGTCTTCCTTTTTTTGTATTAAATATAATAGGTAGATGGAACAGGTTCCAGAGAAAGGTATCTAAAAATCAGCATGTTTAGATACCTTTCTCCGCCCTATTTTCAGGACATTACGTGTGGTGTGGCAGAATACAACACCGTACATAATCTAAATATTTATTGATTCTAGGTTTATTATGAATTATTGATACTATACGTAATGCCTCCAGAATTCGACAGAAAGTGGGGAATGCAGTGTCTTAGCACTCAGTTCCCTCTGCCTACCCTGCTGTGTGCGGGATACAGCGCTGGAGCTGATTTTTATTGATACTATAACAGTTTAGTCAGATAGACGATAGTTGTTCGTTCACTAAAAAAGTTAAAATATACTATTCAAATTTATTCTACACAAAGGTGCGAAAGGGTCTTAACGGAAACGGAGGTGTCTTAACATTAGGTTCCCAGGTTCACTTTGCCTACCCTCCTATGTGAAGAATACAGCATTACGCTGAAACGATTACGATAAAAAAAATCATTTTTTTATTTCTTGAATTTTCAAAAGCACTTATTACTATTTTATTCTATATATTTTTATTATATTTTGCTATCAACTAGTTTTGTACAAATATCACTGTATTTCCTGAAAATTCGTGTAAGCTATTATTTTATGTGGATTTTCAGATTTTAATAATGAAAAAGAATAGAAAATAAAATAATAATTTTTAAATTTTAATTGTAATTTAAAGTTGTTAAAAGGTTTGAAAGTTGTAATAATATAGTTATTACATTATTAATAGTAATATTAATGAATATTAAGTGTTTAGTATAGTGTAGCGTTTGATTTTATTATTATAAGCGTATTCAATCTCTACTTGTTATTCTCTCTACTTATTGTGTTAATTATTTAATTTAATTTTTTTTTTTTAGCTTCACGCTGTATACCGCACACAGCATGGTAGACAGAGGGAACCTAGTGTTCGACACTCCGTTCCCCACTTTCTGTCGAATTCTGGAGGCATTGCGTGTTGAGTGGTAGAATTCAACGCCGCGCTTTTGTCTCGACACCAGAGCGTAGAAATGGAAATATAAATTTGAATAAAAATTTCATCTCCTCGAGTGGGGATCGAACCCACAACTAGTTGGTTTTACAGTCACACTTTGTGCCTCTGCGCAACGACTGGTCTCACCAGATTGTATATATTTTTTAAATATTTCCAGAAAACGTTACTTATTACTATTATTACTAAAGTGCAGCCCAGAGTTAGCCAAGAAACAAAGTTGAACTAAATTGGTAAATAATGCCTTTAGTTCGTTTGTAGCTAAGAATTATTCAAATTCAAACTTTTAAATCTTTATAGCAGTTAATGTATTTATGACACAAAATAGCTTGTTTCGTGCATATTCTTTTTAGAATGTAAACGAGAATAAGTGCTTGTATAAAGATTTGAAATTTTATTATTATTATTATTTATTGCTAGCGGCCCCTCCACGGCCCGCTTAAAATACATGATTATTAATTTAATAAGCAGAATTGATTGACAACTATAATGACTTCTAATATGATTTTTTTTATTACTTTAATCTGTAATATTCTAATATGATTTTTTTACGACATTATCGTAATTTTTATAAGAGTTTTTGATAGTTTCGAACTAAAGAATACGACCAATGTTGATATTTGATATTCATAAAATATACATAAAGCTAATTATTTATTATATGTGTATATATTTTTGTAACATTACGTTCTTTTTACCTATGTTATGTTTTTTAAAACTCTGTTAAATGTGCTGATGTCAGTTAATAATTTAATGTACTGCTCCAGAAACAGCCTTAAATATTAAATTATTGATTTGGGTAAGGATTCATAATATTCTTTGTAAAATATCTGTAATGATTGCATATTAACTCCTGTACAGGTTTTAAATTAATTAAATATATTATTAGGTAAACGTACAATTGGTAAATATGTAGTTATTACAGAGTACACGTAGAAAGGCGGTTTTTGGGCATATAGATTTATTACAAACAATCGAACGAACCAAAAAATCTATGTATTTACTTTCAAGACGTTTCGAATGTCATTCTTTAGCCAGGAATCTCACCAGCGCGATTGCTATATAACATTCGCAGGCAAACTAATGCCTTGAGTTCATTCAAATGACGATATTTTTTTTTTAATGAACCGATTTTGATGAAACAAACTTTAATTGTTAAGTTGAGGAGTTAAAACAAAGCTATTGGAAACTTTAAGTAAATGGGTATAGTACTTTCAAAGAAAAATGAGACCATACATATCGACAGACAGACAGACAAGAAATTAAAAAAAAAATTTTGCTTTCTATTATTTTTTTAAGTGTCCCTCTATCCATTTCAGTCAAAATTACTGAATGTACAGACAAAATATTTTTATTGTCTTATTATAAATAGAGATTACTTCTTTTAAAACTTTGTAGCGGTTGTGGCGCAGGGGCCCAAGCGTGTGACTGTAAACGCGACGGTTGTGGGTTCGATTTCCATTCGAGGAAATGAAATATTGAATATTTTCATTTTCCTCTGGTATGGAGGCACATATAAGAAAATATAAATCTTACTCGGTAAGCATAACTTGGAAAATCTTCCAGGCTTTTAATGAATCGTTTCAACAAAATAAATATGCATTTAATTTTTTATCTTTAACCTTTAAAGTAAGAGAGTATATAAGAATCACAAAGTCTTAACCCAAGGTAACTAACCTGCCGTTTCGAAGCTTATTACTAAATTTCGTCGTTTCGACTATGGTAGGTACATACAAAGGAGGTGTGTAAGTTTAATTAAATCCATCCATTATGAATATATTCCTTTTTATTACATCAAAAGGAGTTATTTATATATTTTATTATATTAAAATAAAAAAAAATCAATTGTAAATAAAATTATAATATCCATGTAAAATTAAAAATTATGAAAATGATAATAAATAATTCAATAAAATAAAAACTTGAGCTATGTTATAAAATTTCAAGTAAAAATCCAATCCAATTCTCTTATCCACAAAGCGATTTTTTGCACTTGTCATTCTTCGCTTTGCGGAGGGGAAAAAATTACATCCTTCTCTTCTTTTTCTTTAGATTCACTCTGTACCTTGCTCATAGCGGTAGCCAAAACATGGGAACTTAGTGTCAAGAGGCTCCGTTTTCATTAAGATACAATTAGATAGATAGATAGATTCCTTTCTCCACTTTCCGCCGAATTCTGAAGGCATTGCGTGTTGATTGGCGGAACTCAACGCCATGCTTGGCCTCGTTACCAGAGCGAGGAAGTAAAAATATTAAATATTTTATTACCTCGAGTGGGAATAGAACCTACTAATATATCTACTAATCTGTCGCGTTTACAGACTCATACATACTTATGCCTTGCACCACGATTAGCCTCTGGGTTCTTTTTCTTTGTTAAGTAATGTTATCAACCCCATTTTTGTTGATTTCAGTTGTAGATGAGCTTCACGCTGTATCTTACACAGCAGGGTATGCAGAGGGAACCTAGTGATAAGACACTCCGTTCCCCACTTTCTGCCGAGTTCTGGAGGTGTTGCGGAACTCTGCGCCGCGCTTAGCCTCGACACCAGAGTGGAAAAACGAAAATATAAATGTAAATAAATATTTGATTTCCTCAAGTGGGTACACTCGGGGAAATTAATCGAGTCCACAACACACAACCAGTCGATTTTACAGTCACACTTTGTGCCCCTGCGCTACGACGGGTCTCTAAAGGTGACTAAACATATTTAATTTAAGAATTAAATACAGCATAATTTAATACTGTATAGTATTTAATTTTTGAACTAAATTCTCCAAATATTTCTCTTAAGCTCCATCAATTATTTAACCAAAAGCATAAAGATTAATACTATAAAACGGTGACCTATTTCAGGGTTCCTTTCGGAACCCCTCTTTCGAACCATTGCCTCCCTTAGCATCATCGCTTTACAAATCAAGGTACTATTAGCGATACTGCTCAATAAAATTCACTCTTCCATACAAATTGAAGGTATTCCCAATTTAATTACAAAATACGTAGATGTTAAAATTACGGGCATCGTTGAGTCTTCGTGAATTAATATTTGATAATTATATATTTCTGTTATTTTAATGAAGTATTTCATTAAATGTGGTATTATAAATTATATTGTATATAATATATGTATATGTATGGATGTTTGTGGAAATTTCTGACTGTTGACTTGATTGTTGTTCGTTGGTTTAAGGTTCGATTTCTACTTGGTATATTGAATTATAATTTAAAAAGTCGTAACTTTTGCTATTTATGGCTAATTTTATATAAAAATATCTACGGGAATGGGAAAATCTCCTGGACTTTCCCATTTCGATCAAAAATTGTATTAATTGTACACGACCAAGTGACACCAGCGCCTATCTACGAACATAATGGGAATAGGTTCGATTCTCACCCAGGGCCGAATAAGCTCCTTTTCCCTCCTCTGACAAGATAAAACTAGATTGTTTTCTACCTAAAAAACGCGAAAATATTTTTTAAATTAGGTATATTATATTCATGTTAAATTCCGTCCTTTCTACTAAACCAAGGAATCTCAAAATTATTGTACAAAAACTTAACGTCTTGCATTTAATTAATCAGAAATGTTTTATTACAAACTCCATCTCAACTTCGGCCACTCGGGAGTAATCACAATACCTTAAATCTGTCTACAAGTTTTAATTCTGCCTTCACTTTCAGTTATAATGTCGACACCCAATAAAAAGTAACTGTTCGCAATTAAAGTTTTAAAGTGAGCCGTTTTAAGTAAGACCAATCTTATCTCAGGGATTTTGATTAAAGTTAATTAATTTTAATTGATATATATTTTTTATGCCGCATCTAATGGATAGTAGGGAACCTGGGAATCTAGTTAAGACACTTGTTTGTCATTATGTTACGTTTCGCTGGAATTCTGGAGGCGTTGTGTGGAACTTAACAACGCGCTTAGCCTCGTTAGCAGAGCGAAGAAATAAAAATATTCATAAATATAATTTTCTCGAGTAAGAATCGAACACACAACCTGTCAGTCTTTATTTACCCTTGTAAACAAAAAAAAACAAAAGTCATTATACACTTTAGTATTATAATATATATTTTCTTTTAACCTTCTTTTAACATTAAATAAAAAAACACAGCTATCTCCATAAATAATTTAAATTTATATATATAGACAGATGTTTCATACTTAAAAAAAATTCAATGAAATACACAAATCTATTTCTTTGATGCTCTGCGACGCTGTATGAATATATTAGATGGATCTCTTTTAATACTGCTTAAAAGGCGGGTTGCTTGTGCACTCACTCACCATATCGCTAAAAAGCTGTAATTTCAAAAAATAAACCTTATCCACATACAAATAAGAATATTTGAAATGAAAATATATCGTGGCAATGAAGTTCTTACAAGAATTTTCTCGGAGGAACATTTTGTTTGTAGTTTTATCTTAAGAATGAGCGTATATTCAATGCAAGATGCAGGTATTTGCGTCTTACCATAGGCATTAAATGTCAAAGAATTCGAAAATGGCAGCTTTCAGTGACCTTTTTCAAGATAAATTTAATTTATAAAAGAGAGGAGCTTTGGATATGTAGTATAAAGTGTATTACAATTTTATTCTGTAGTTAGGAAGAATGATGTAATATCATTTAGGAACTTTTTGGGAGATTTGTAAGATTTTGTAGTCGGTGGAAATGAAAAAATTAAAATATTAAATATTTCATTATCTCGTAGCGGGAATCGAACCCGCAACCTTGTTAGGTACAAAGTCAGGTTAATAGTCGCTCGCTTGCGCCACTGCGCCACGACTGACCTTTGCTATATATTATAAAATATGATAGATATAAAATTTGATTGAAAAGAGAAGAATGGAGTGTCTCACCACTAATCTCTCTCGCTACCCTAAAAAGAATATTCAATATATAGCTTAGAACTTTAAAAAAGAACACATATTTATAATTTACTATACAGGATGGAAGAGGCAGCGCTCCTTTTATGGAAACAGCATACAGGGTACAATATTTCAAACCCATACCTAAAGAAATTAATCAAGATACCTCAACAGTTTAGACGTAGAATATTTTTGTCATTTCACGATGTTTATCCATACATGTATATCGTGAGACACAGCTACGCATAGATACCAATAACGTAAACACATACTACTACAAAAATACTACTAAATGTTAATCAACTTTGAACTTTGCCGCTAATACCTACGACTCAATTTCGGAATGAGGCGAATGCGGCGGCGGTTTCCCTTTGATAGCTTTATGTGTGCGTGCGTCGTTCTTGACAAATGGAGTTTTACTTTAAAACGACAATTTTATTATTTATAAAATAATTGTAAAAAAAATAATAATTGTATTAGAATTTTAAGGAGTAGTTAAATGTTTTATTTAAAGTGGTGCTGACACTTCCATCCTGTATAACATATCATAGATATAGCCCGCATACGAGTATAGTGACATACTCTGAAACCACTATAGACTATTGTACTCACTAACAATAGAACCATATCGCACTAAGATAAACATTTCTCTTATGAGGCTGACGTGGGCTAATGTCAAAGTGATTATGATAAGCTGTTTCCGATAAAACTTTATACTATAATAGTTAAATTATTAATTATAATATATTAGTTACGTGTTAAGATATTCAGTGTGGAGGTTAATTTCTTGATTAGGTGGTGCAGCGTGACTGTAAGCGTGATGGTTGTAAGTTTGATTTCAACGTGAAGAATTAGTAATTTTCATTTTCTCTCTCTGTGATAATAAGATAAAGAGTGATATTGAGTTGCGCCACTCAAAACGTAACTGTAGAAAATTGGGTTAAAAATGGAGAGTGGAGTGTCTTAACACGTTTCCTTTGTCTACTTTGCTACATGCGGGATACAACGTGTAGTAAAAAAAATATTTATCACTTTTTAGGATTTGACAAAGAATTTTTAGCAAGGCTTTCGTATAACCAAATAGAACAAGCAATTGTATTTTAATAAAAATATCTACCTAACACAAACTAGTAACAGGTTCTTATTTAGTGGTTAATTTATCATTGTAATCTCTTAGGATTTTTTTGAATCACGCTGTACTCCGTACATGGCAGAGTAGACAGAAGAAACCTGGGAACCTAATATTAAAACATTTCATTCCCATTAAGACGCTTTCGCTCCCCACTTTTCTCCTAATTCTGGAAGCATTGCGTGTCGAGAAGTGGAACTCAAAGGTGCGCCTTGCCTGTACATCATTTGTTTCATTTCCCAAGTCGTTCCGAGTGAGAATCGAACCTACGACCATTTCTTGTTTACAGTAAAACGCTTGTACCGCTGCGCTACAACAGCCTCACTTTAATACATTCGTTTTGTATATATACATATGTGTGTATGTATGTATGTTTACAACTTAACTCCTAACTCTCACGTGTCACTATGAATTGTTCAAGTTTTCACGCTGAAGTTAAGAATTAAAGTGCTGTAATTATATGGGGAGTTCGCATTTCTTGGCCGTAGTTTACTCCTTGTGCTTACTTGCTTAATTTGTTGCTGCGACTGCATGCAGGAATAAATGAAAGCTACTGAGTTAAGAACTTTGTGAGTTTAAATTGCAGGGTAGGTAGAGGGAACCTAGTGTTAAGACACTCCGTTGCCCACTTCTCGTCTAATTTTCGTGGTATTGGATATTGAGTGACAGAGCTAAACGCCGCGCGTTGTCTGGTTACCAGAGCGAGGAAATGAAAATAATTCATTGCCCCGAGTAAGAATTGAACCTATTAGCGCTACGTACGTTTTTATTCAAATCCTGAGCCATTGCCCCACATCGACGGTTGTATATAAAATGTTTAAATAGTTATTAAAAAAATTATATGTATATAAAGCTCCGTTATACTGATATAAAGAATTAAAAAAATAAAGTAATATTCTTAAGTAATCATTCCAATATACTGCTCAACTTTATTTGCATTGATATTCTCGTACATTCTTTAATCTACTTCAGTTTTTTACAGTTTATTTTATGTTACTATTGGAAGGCAGCCGGAAATAGGCTTATTTCAAAACAGTTCGATTTCCACTTTTTCCTTTCAATTGTATGATATTTTTTAATAGCACTATATCTTTATATAAATACTTTTATATGAGTGTAGAGGCCATCGCGGCGCAGTGGAACAAAGTCATCAAGACTGAATGTCTTGAAAAGTGGGCAGAATGTGGGGATTACCGTGTCTCAACACTAGGTTCTCTTTGTCTACTCCGCTATGAAGGGGCATATTTGGTTTTTTTTAGCTTTATGACAATAAGAAAACAAAACTGATAGTAGGTTCGATCTCCACTCGAGTAAATGAAATATTAAATATTTTAATTTCTTCGCTCTGGTGTCAAGACAAAGCGCGGCGTTGAGTTCTATCACTCAACACGCAATGCTTCTAGGATTGAGCGGAAAATGGGAAACGGATTGACTTAACATTAGGTTCCCTCTGTCCACCCTGCTATGACATTATTTGTACTTACGTAAATCAATAATTATTTTAATCTTATCATATTTTTATCTCATTACATTGTTATCTATAATTATATTGTAATTGTAATTAATATATAATCTGGAACTTCTCCGAAACAAAATTCCAAATTGCAATACAAAAGGCGAGTTATTTTAACGTAATTTAGACAAATGTCAGCCATTTCTTGTCATTTGGGAGAAATTTCTTAAAGGTTGTCCCAAAGTAGCGTAAGATAAGGGACCCAACTCTATGAACGCTAATTTGAATTAAATTCATAAGATTATGGGCTTTCGGTGAAGATTGCGTTAAAATGTTTTTTTTTGTATATAAATTGTATTAATAATTTAGTGATTTTGTTCTTTTTTTTGTGTTAGAAAATAGTTCTTTTTAATAATGTATTTATAATATATTATAGATATATTTTATACAGTAAGAGGTAGTAAAATACAATGTGTAAGCGCGATTGGTATTGGGTTCGATCCCCACTTGAGGAAATGAAATATTTACTTAAATTAGTATTTCCATTTCTTAGCTATGGTTTTGAGGCAAAGCGCGGCGTTGAGTTCCGCAACACAACACGCTATGCCTTCAGAATTTGTTGGAAAGTGGAGAATGGAGTGTCTTAATACTACATGTACAGCCTAAAGCTAATTTATTTTTTTATTTCAATTATTGTATTGTTGCCAATATATTTAAAATATCTAAAATATAAAATATTTATTGTGTTTGACATGTTTTTTTTCTTATATTTACTTTAGAAATATTACGGATTAATCTCATTGTCAATTTTTATGTAACTTGATAGAGTGCGAGAAAGAATAAGTATTTGAACCGATGACGTCCGTGATACTTTATTATAAATAAAATGTATATTTTTTTAATTGAGGCCAATCGTGGCGTAGGGGCACAAAGTGTGATTGTAAACGCGACTGGTTGTGGGTTCGATCCCCACTCGATGAAAACAAAAACTTATTGAGACTGAAATATGTATTGAAACGGATATATGGAAACGAATATTTACTGAAACGGAAAGTTGAGAAAGTTGTTGAGTGTCTTAACACTAGGTTCCGCTTGCCTATCCTGCCGTGTGCGGAATACACGTGGAGTGGGGATTTTGATTTTTTAAATTATATTAGTGCCCCACCCTCAAGTTTTCTAGCTTAAGCTAATAAACGAGTAGTTTAAATTACTCGATTATTTATTTAATATATAGAATTAATAAACAGACAGGTATACAAAAATTCTATTCTTGTCAGATTAGTGGAATATACACGATTTAGCATGTAATTAACTTACTGTACCTTAATCTGAGGCGCTCGAGAATTTCAGATTTTTTTACAATTTTTTACTAATCTGATCCTTTAACTAGACGGGCGGCCATATATATGGGGTTCATATTTGGTGAAAGTACGTAACGGAGTACGGGGAATCCCCAGTATGTTAATCTACCGCGCTCGAGTAAATCCCGAAAGTCCCCTCTTCGTCTCCCATACTATGAGTGGTTTTGTAGCTTCTGTCAACGATGCAAATACAGTTAAACCCAATCAATACATTTTTAATCTACAGAATCGACTTCCTTTCCTATCTTTTTATTATATAATATAGATATAGAGATCAAGATAGAAGTTGAAAATCATTTGAACTAGGCCCAAATAACTTTTAAAACGAAAGTCAAAAAACTACCCAGCGTCGTGTAGCGGTCACAATGCAATCTATCCTCACTTCTTATACAATCTAAGTTTACAAAACAGTTGTATTACAGTCCCAAAGCTGCTTGAGAACTTGTTAACAGGTTTACATACTTCTCAAACGTTTATATAGAAAGAAATACGACATTGAATGATGACGTCGTCTTAACTTAAGGGTTTGGTTGAGAAGGAGCTTTCTAGGCGTTGTGTATCGATACTATATCTTTTTTTCCAGCTTCACGAATTTTTATCGAAATAGAGTTATTCATCCATAAATATAAATTTAAGACTTATGTTATTTTCTTATTGTTACCATTGTCAAAAATGGACCAAATTAAAATGGGATTACACAAGAAACATTAGCTGTGAAATAAAGAAAAGAATCATTTCCTTCCCTATGTTCTTCTTTTAGGAAGTCGGTTAGAAATAATTAATTTCCCCGAGTGGGAATCGTACCCGCAACCACCGCGTTACAATCACACGGTTGTGCCCTTGCGCCACGACAGCCACAAATTCTGTATAGTTATATAATTATAATCTACATGTCATACCTACTATAAACAAACAGGCTTAGTAATTCGATATTGTAGGTTGTAGCATTAGCTTGAAACCTACTTCAAAATTATAAAATCTTTTTTTAGTTATTTTTATTCAACAAAATCAAAGTACGTTTTACATTATGTATTTTTTTTTTACTTTTCAATTCGTTGTTTGAAGTTTTTCTTTTTGTTAAAAATTAATTTATTTTATGATTTTAAACGATGGGTAGATCTTAAAAGGATGCTTCTCAAGTTAGTGGCTTCAAACTTCTAACTTAATTAGATAGCATATTGACAAGAACATACATAAAAAATATTCAGGCGAGTTAGGAATCTCTCGCTTTTTTGACATGGGTTGAAAATGAGAACATATCCTTTTTTGAAGTTGGTTGAAAAGAAATGCAATGATTAGAAATATCACTTCTGACACCAATTTTAACAATGAGAAAACCATTGAAAATACAACAACTTGTAACTATTACAGATATTTATAATTTTTACCAAAAACAAAAAAAAATGGGACCACATTCAAATAAAAAAGGCATCAAAATCGGTTCACCTAGTCAAAAGTTCTGAGGTAACCAAAAAAATACAGCCGAATTAATAACATAATTTTCTCACAGAAGTCGGTTAAAAAACTTGCATGGAATAATTTTTCTTTGAAATAACTTTGAAGCCGGCGTGATGCGGTTAGGATGTGCCATTTTGAACATGATGATTGGTTTCATTTCCTGCTGAATAAGGAAGATGCATGGATATAAGGAACTTTCTTGGGTAGTTTTAAATTGTTTTATTTAGCTCGACTTAATCTTCTTAGTGTAAATCTTGTAGTTATAGTCATAAGAATCTCTAGAGGCTAGAGGATTATAGATCCAATAAGTTGTGGGTTCGATTGTCATTCGGGGAAATATTTAACATTTCCTTTTACTCTGCTCACTGCTCTGCGAGACACAAAGCAAAGCAGAAAAAAAGGAAAATCTAAATGTAAACGTGATAGTTGTGGGTTCGATTCCTACAAGGGACCGTTATCGACCACTTTCCGCCAAATTTCCCAGACATTGTGAATTGATAAGCGGGCTAAGAGAAAATAAAAAAAATCACACAAAATTATGGCCATTATTACTATCCAAGACCTATTCCGGATTGAGGTCACATGTATAATAAAGGCTACAATAACCGTAATTACTGAGAAGATAAGAATTATTTATGTTTTATCTATAGGTAATGGCCGCTTAATATTTGTTTCGATTGAGTAATGGGTTGTTTACAGGTTAACGGGAACATATTTCATAATTTTGTTTCTATGGACATACATACATTATAATAAAATCATTTATGTATATTGCGGCGTTGAGTTCTGCCACTCAACACGCAATGCCTCCAGAATTCGGCAGAAAATGGGGAACGGAGTGTCTTAACACTAGGTTCCCTCTGCCTACCCTGCTGTGTGCGGGATACAGCGTGAAGCTGATTTTTTTTTATTATTTACGTATATTGGGCATCGCCTCACTGTAAACGTGACGGATGTAGGTTCTATTACCATTCGGAAGAATAATATTAAATTTCATTCATTTCTCCACCCTAGTAAGCGTTAAGTTCCGTCGTCCATGCAAGGCAAGAATCGTCATAAATCATTTCGGTTTTAAGATGTTGTGTTATGTCGATAGTTTATACCAAATTGTTCGAAATAAGTTAGTTAGTTCTCATAGGAATAGGTAAGTATTTTATGCAGAAACGCAAAAATGCCTATAAAAACTAAAGGCAAGGTGTATAAAACCAAATAAGTCATAAGAAGGGCAGTAAGATCGGTGTTACTTTACGTTAGCAAAGTTTGGCCAATAAAAACAGAATCCACGAGACAGAAAAAAGATTCACTAGCAGTAGCTGCACACCACCGAAGTGCGTATGCCTAGATGAGCCAGAGGAGTTACTCTCAAAGACAGAGTACGCAATAACTACATAAGTGGTACCCTCAGGGTTGCACCTCAACTGATAAATTATTAAAATCAAGGCTCAAATGCTAAGGACACGTCAGAAGAAAATCCGAGCATTATGTTGTGCAAACATGCCTTTCTATGGCTGTAAACAAAAGAAGGAGGGAAAGACCTCACACTACTTGGTCTAAAAGGGCAGGAAAGGTTTGGTATTAAGACTAAAGATATACATCAACTAAATACTTGTCACCACATCATATGGAAAGTGGACCCCGTGTAACGGAATAAAGTGAGGACAAAGTAGGAGAAGATTAATTTTAATTCAATTCAATACATACCTTTCAGTTCTAATAATAAAAAAAAGAAATACTTGTATCCACATTTCAAACATTAGATTTTAGGTTTTTAGGATAATTTTCGGAATAAATAAGTCTAAAAATATTGTCTTAAGGTTTCTTACCTTAGCCTTCAGACATTATCAAAAGATAAAATGCTGACAGACTATTTTAGCAACTGATGAGTGTCTATATATAAATAATTACCGTTAGTAAGTTGGGAATAACTTAAAGAAAAAAATATGTACAATTCCTGAGGATCATTACGCACTTGAGAGATAACTAAAGTACGATATTTTATATTTGAGGTCATTATATGAACGCGACAGGTTGTGAAATTGATTCCACTCTCTATGTCAAGGAGGTGGCTATGAGTTCCACCACTTAATACGCAATGCCTTATGAATTCGGCATAAAGTGCGGAATATACTCCCGAGTATATTAGTAGGAAATGTAGTTTCTTGGACTAAGATCTGCCTATTCTGCTATTTACGAGATACAGCGTGAAGCTTAAAAACACTACCGTATTTAGAAAAAAAATGTACGTCGCTACGGCTGGCATAGAGAAGTTAGTGTAAAGACACTTCGTTCCTCACTTTCCAGCGATTTTTTGAGGCATTGCGTGTTGAATTCGGAAGAAATGATGCCGAAAAAAAGTTATATAATATATTCTACAACCATATTTTCTACCTTGCCTTAGGTACATTGAATATTTATAACTTTGTATAGAGTCATCAATGGATTGGAAAATTTCACTTTAATTCCGTGCTATTTTCACTTCTAATTGCAGCGGTCTTGGCGGTCTAGCTTGATATCATGGCGTACAAAACGCTTCTACCAGCGACCGCAACTTTGCGGTGATGGATGGTGTAAAAGCTAGGCCGTAATGGTACATCATAGTTTTTTAATTTAATCAAACATAGGTTGTTTTAAAGTACTAAAATAGATATTTTTTACATTTTAAAGTGTTATTCCACACATAGGAAAGAAAAATACTTATTTAGAAAACGTATAAAAATTTGAACGTAGCGGGACTCAAACCCGCGCCTCCTGGATCGACCAGGCGCTCTACCATTAAGCCATATCTTCTCATCAAGCTGCGTCGAAATTTTAATACGCTTGTTACAACTTATTTATGTTGTTATCGTGTCTGTTGGGAGATTTTTACAATTTTCCGCTACCCAAAGATAATTACTAAGAACTATCGTCTGGCACGAGAGAATGGTATTTATTAAATATTTTTTACCATTTTACCTACAGAGATGCTAACAACATAAATAAGTTGTAACAAGCGTATAAAAATTTCGAAGTAGCTTGATGGGAACGTATGGCTTAGTGGTCAGAGCGTGTGGTTTGACCAATAATCAGAAATTAAGAAATCAGCTTCACGTTTTATTCCGCACATACCGATAGGCAGAGGACTATCTTCCTTTTTGACTTGGTATCAGAAATGATTTTGATAATTATATTTTCCTGCATATAATATATACAGTTACACTCTGTTTTATAGTAGTGTAATCTGTGAATATCATAATTCCTTTTATTAGCTTCACACTGTGTTCCACGCATAGCAGTATAGGCAGAGAGAACATGCAAATCTAGTATTAGGACATTTCGTTCTAGGTGCCCCGGGTCTTCAGGCCCCGACTTCTATTGCCTGTAATTTTTTTTTTATTTGCCTTTATGAATGCGTTTTATAACACTTATTAAGTTAAAGGAGTACCCACCCCAAGGAGGCAACTTGGCACCACCGCTCAGCTGGATAATATTCAATTAAAACTTTATAATTTCTCGCCGTCCGTTAGCAATATTTTCTGTTTACATCGAGCAATCGCAAATAACAATTTAGGCGTAATGTTCAACAGATGCCATTGATTGAGGGCTGCGCCCATTACCACGCCGCGGCTGAATTTATAATCTTAATTTTTGAACTTTCCTCCATAACTTTCATAATATTTCAAAACACGAGCGTAGTGACGTTCTTGTTGAGTTAATATAATTTATGATACAATATTTAAGCTTTTATTACTTCGAAGTTTTCATTATCTGATTGCAAGATATAGGATTTCTGTTATTGTATTATATATACTTTTATTGTATAAGAGGAATACATTTTACATTTTTAAATATAAATTGTTAAAAACCACAAAACCAAAACCACTATCGGCACAGTGAGAGTCGCATTGACATCCCATATGGCGGTAATCTCATAGGTCTATATAGGTAGGTAGGTCTATATATTGAGATAATTTTTCTTTTTTTATTATTAATGTTATTAAGAGACTCCGTTCTCTATTTTCCGCCGAATTTTGGCAGCATTGCGTGTTGAGTGGCGGACCTCAACACCGCGCCTTGCCTCGACACCAGAGCGAAGAAATAAAAATATACATTTAAATAAATTCATTTCCTCGAATGAGAATCGAACCCACAACCAGACGCGCTTACAGTCACACATTTGTGCCTCTGAGTCATGATTGGCCTCATATAACAAGAGTTATAAATATCTAGGTAGAACTTGTGTTATAAATATCTAGGTAGTGTTATAAATTAAGTAAAGTTAAGATAATATTTCTGTATAATATTATTTTATTCAAATAAGGCGTTCAGGCGTTAACAATGTGAGTGGAATGTACTTAAATACATATGTCATACTAAAACGTCTAGGCATCAAATCTTGTATTTGGTGGTTGATGGCAGAAGCCATCGAAGAAGTGTTTAATACAAGTATATTACCTTTATCTCAACTTTCTATTTTTTATTTATTGGCAGACAAAGCACAGACGAAACTACTGGATTTGGGTAGATTTGGGAGTGTTGCAGAGAGAAACTATGAGAGGATTTATTGAAATTTCTATCGAATTTTGAAACGGTTGCAATAATTAAGATATATGTTCCTATCTAAAGTACTATTTTGTAATAAATCACATCTTTGCGTCAAATTTATACTATAATAGTTATTGTATTTATTGCATACTCGTGCAAATAATAGTAGTTTTTATTTAATTAAAATCGGGTAAGGATTAAGAAAGTTTCACCACTTTTTTAAAATTTGCGCTCCTTCGCCCAGTCGCTGCGTGACGACACGCGAAGACAGCTATGTCCGATTCCGTGTGGTACGGAGTGTTTTTTGTTACCATTTCATTTATTTACTAGAAATAACAATTGAACCTAAATAATAAAAATTGTAAGCGCCGACTGGCAAACGCAGAATGACGTTACACACTAGGCTAAGAGTGTGACGTCATTCTGCGTGGGCAAAATCTGGCTATATTTTGCCGCAGAGGCTCTACTTTAAGATTAAGATTCTTTTTTTTTCTCGAACTACCTATTTTTTATATATGCTACTAACAAAAAACGTAGGTATGACTCATTAAAACTACCTACATTATTTAAAATTATTAATTTTTGTATATGTAAACACAAAATCTTTCAAAATCATTTTTAATATTTTAAACTCTTATTTCACATCTAGAAAAGGAAACCAATTATTTGGAATATGTATAAAATAAATTGAAACTATTTTATATATATAGATAAGCCAAAACTGAATTTCCTACACGATGGGAGAATTTCAATTAAAATTTGATATGATATTCTCTACCCTACCTCGTTAGTAACACAAAAGAAGGCCCCAAAGTCACAAATCAGTACAGCTCCGAAGACTCTCATTCTGTGAGCGTACAAAGGTACAAAGGCGAATTAATCACCTGGGCGGTCAATCGATCGCTGTTATTGTTAAAGCACAATCATCTAAGAAAGAATATGAAAATCTAAAGTACTGTATATTTTTTTCTTTAGCTTTCTTTTGTATTAAGTCAATTTTTATAATTTGAGGTTTGAGGCCTTTTGTGAGATCGTTGTGGTGCAGGGGCACAAGCGAGTGAATGTAAATGCGACGGTTGTGGGTTTGATTTCCACTGGAGGAAGAGAAATATTTCATATTTTCATTTTCCTTGCATTGGTAAATGAGGCAAAGCATGGAGTTGAGTTCTGTGACTATTCAACAGGCATTCAGCGGAAAGTGGAGGACGGAAGTGTCTTAGTCGCAATGGAGTGTCTTAGCTATACAATCTGGAGATTCAAGCCATAACTTAGGCTTAGGTCCAAAATACTTCATTTCAAAGACATTCATCGTTCTATTATTACAGTATTTCATAACATTCAGTACTTCGAGATATAAGAATATTCATTTAATTTTTTTATTTCATTCATTTGTTTGTTTAAGTTATTGAGCAAATATTTATTTCATTTTTTTCTAGTGCATACGGTATAAACTTAATTAGAATCGCTCTATCAAAGTCACAATATGGCTAAATGAATTTTATTATAAAAAGAAAAGAGAAAAAGAAAGCAGAAGTCCATTGGTTTATAAAAATATACTCTTTTAGGTTCTCGTATATCAGTATGTAGCATGATAGGTAGACACAGAAACAAGTGTTAAGACACTCCGTTCTTCCGTTTATTAATTTACGTCAATAATGTTTTTGTCTTTTTATTATTTGCTTATTATAATCCTATTATGGCTATGAAACTAAGGTATTTCTGTCGGAAAAGAAGAACTAAAATTTACATTCTTAAATATTTTTATGAAGTTTATCTTTGATATTAATTAATATAAAAAAAATCACGTAAAAATATAAAAACATACTCATCCACAGATGGGGCAAGGGTCCAGGCCATCGGTGAGGAGAGGAACCTCTTAACAATATGCGTCGTCTCAAGTAATACTGCCTTCTGCACCCGGTTCTTAATTGAACAGCTAAGCGATAACCTCTTGAAATTTTGGTAGAGGTTTTCTAGTATTAAATCGTTAACTGAAACCACTGTCGGCACAAGGATAGGCACATCTTATTCTTGTATTTAACCTATATAAACGTACAGTACCTGGAGTAAAAATATTTTAGTAGTTTTAAAAAAAAACATTTAAAAAAATTGTCTTGAAGTTAAAGAATTTATAGAAATTTTAATCTACTATTAACATACTATAAACTAACAAACTTTTTCTTAAGTTTCACGCTGTTTCTCGAAAATAGATAGACGAAATGAACCTAGTGTTAATACACTCCGTTCGCCTTGTTGCACAATTTTGAGACATAATGTTTTAAGTGATCGGACTAACTTCGTAGCCTTTTCTCTTGTTGCCAAAGCGAAGAACAAATGAAATAATGCATTCCCCTGATCGGGAATCCAACCCACAACTCTCCTCATACAGTCGAATGCTGTTGAACATCGAACTTAAAACGTTTAAATTTATGCAATACACCGAATGAACTTAACAAATAAAACTCAAAATTCTCAAAAGAAATACGATGCAACAGTAGAAAATCTTTTTATTTCTTTTATCTAAGTGTCGACTGTATTTATGTACAACCAATACACTAGTCAGACTAAAGTACTGCAATTTCTCTATCTATGATTATAGATAGCCCAAAATATAGGCAACACTGAAAGACTTATTTGTTTACTAAAACACTTTTGAATTTTCCTCGTGACCCAAATTGTCGGTGATATTTTGTCGGGTAGTGCTAAGCCATTTTTAATATCATCCATCCACGGAGGACTTATATGTTACTACTAGCTTTTGGCTGCGGCTTTGCCCCTGTGTTTTAAAATTTTAAACTGAACTGGTCGTGGACTCGATCCCCACTCCAGGAAATAAAATATTTAGTTCAATTTATATTTTATTTTTTCGTTCTATTACCGAAGCAAAGCGCGCCGTTGAGTTTCGCCACTAAACACGCAGTGCTTCCAGAATAGATATTTTTATCTCACACATAGGAGAGTAGGCTCACACTGGGAACGTAGAATTAAGACACCTCGTTCCTAATTTAGACTCTTTCTCAATTTCTAGAGGCATTGCGTAATATATTAAATATTTAATTCACCCGAGTGGGAATCGAACCCTCAACCGTCCTGTTTACAGTCGCACGCTTGACGGCCTGTAACTGATATTCCAAACCTCTTTAAAACTCTTATTTAATAAAAAATGCATTGATTCGTGATATGTCTAGTAGTTAGAATCGTTTATAGTTATGATCGTAAATAACCCATAATCTTTAGAGGTTCAGAGGTTCAGTGTAAATAATTTTATATTATGCTATCAGAAGGTATTTTAGATAACTGGAAATTAAATTATATTATATTTATAATATATTTGGTACGAGTCTTTATGTGCATCGTATATATCAGTACCGTAGTACTTGACAGTTTCACTCGACCGCTGGCTTCCATCTGCCACCCACTATATAGATGAGATGACGGTTGCGACACTCGGGACGCCAATACATGAAGTAGTTCAGATTAATATGATATTAAAAATATGTAGATGTATTTTTCATAATTAACTATGTTATTTACGTGTATTGTCATGCATATTTTATTATATATATTTTTTTATTTTATAACTTATATACAAGGTACATACTGTTACAGGCCTCAACTCTGATAATACTCTAATCATTAATTTGACAAATGACAAAGGTCAGATGAATTCTTAAATTAGCACACTAAAGCTCTTCTTTTTCTCATTTTAACTGTCAGATATAATATTTCTGAACAGAATAAAAATAAATTTTACTACTTATTTTATATTTTATCTTCAAGCATTTGTTTACGATTATAGGGTAATGTAAGGTTCTCTTGTTTTTAAAAATAAATAAATAATAATTTAAATTATTAAACTGATTTAATCTTGTAATACTTGATAATGGCAACACCAACGGAGTTGAGATCGGGCGGTCGGCATATTGGCTCGGGGCAGTCTGTGTTGGGGAGTGATAACGAACGGACGTATAAAAGTGTAGTCGTGATACTATTACTAAAATATAGAGTGTGTAGACCACGGCAAGGAAGTTTTATTGAAG
>JAATLQ010034318.1:0-22173 GCA_013421005.1 Heliconius erato x Heliconius himera
CTAAGTGCGGCATATTCCTTTTAATTTGGGTCATGTTGTCGAGCTATTTCAGTGTAAAGAATGATAAAATGAGCAAAATTCCATTATGGGACTGTTTTATGATACAGTATAGTTTAGGCGCACGACTAACTGCTGTTTATTGTCACAGTGATTTATCCCGACTCGTGGGGTGCCCGGGGCGGGCACCATGCAGGATGGCCGTGTTAGCGTACTCGTGTAAAAGAGGGTAGATTTAGGTGAAAATAACTATAAAAGCAGTGGAATTGTGTCAATCGGGCGCACTCGCTTGTAAGTGACGGCCCCTGTTGGAAGGAAACTAGTGTGAAGTATTGTTAGTAGGTGATACATATCACTTATTGCAATTTCATAGTATCTCTTTCAAAATAGTTTAGAATCATATAGACGATGTGTGTTTTTAACGTGTTTTTTTAAAAACGTTACCCGCTTCCGATTTTTAACACTTATTAATATTAATGGGAAAATCTCAGTTTTTGTCAAATTAGAAATTTTAAATGATATAAATGATCCTCACCTCCTTGACACATAGGATCTGTGCCGAGGAAGCCGCAGCGCGGTTTGTCGGGCGGCGGGCCGCGGCGGCCGCCCGGCCAGTGGATGGCCTTGCCCGCTACCGGCTTGTAGCTGCTATTTAAGCCGTGGTAGAAAGCCACGACCTATATATTTTTATAAAAAATAAGGTTAGGTTTTCTTTTTTTTTATGGAAAAGGACAAGGCAAACGAACGTGTGAACGTATGTATTTTGAAATTATATGAAAATTGAATATAGATTGACACGAAATGTGTTATTTTATTATATCAATATTATTATATATATATATATATATATATATATATATATATATATATATATATATATATATATATATATATATATATATATATATATATATCAATAAAAATACTAAGCAAATCACAATTTCAACAAAATATGTACAATACAATATGTAATATGCACGAATATGTCGTTGTATTTGCTTCAAATAGAATAATAGCATAACGTTACTATTGTTTCATTCAATATTAAAATGAGGACATTTATACCAAATTATGCAAGTATAATGACATTTACTGAAATAATATGTATTTAGGTCAGAGCCCGTTATAATTATTGTTACATTTGATTATCATAAAACTATTAATTATTAACCGACTTCTGCAAAAGGACTCTAAATTCGGCTGTATTTTTTTTTATGTCTGTTACTTTAGAACTTTCGACTGGGTTGGGCTGATTTTGTTGATTGTTTTTATTTTATTTGAAAGTTGGTGCTTCCCATATTTAATTTGGTTCAGTTCTAGAAATGTCGTCAATGAGAAAATCACATAGTTTTAGTTTACTGTTTGAAGTCGATTTATTTATGTGAAAAAATAATTAGAACTCACTTCAAATTTCCCAGTAACAGGATCGAGGTCCAAAATCGCGTAATCGGCATCTCTGTCTCCGACGGAGTCGATGCGGACGTGACCTGTTATACCTGACAAATGAAATCTATTTAATATATAAAGCACTGTTTCGTTAAATATATTATAGGTAACTACGTTTATTTCAACTTAGCACATTGTTCAATTTTATATCTTTTATATATAAATATAAAATAATAATAATAAAATGCTTTCTTGTATTTTAAGAATGTGCTTTTAGATAATAACCAAGGTTTGTATACACATACATAAATTTTCTTTAATAAATAAATATAAACAATATTTTAAGGAAAGTAATAGCTCAGGGGCAAAAGCGTGTGACTGTAAACGCGACAGGTTGTGGGTTCGATTCTCACTCGAGGAAATGAAATACTTAATATTATCATCTCTTCGCTCTTGTGTCGAAGCAAAGCGCGGCGTTGAGATCCGCCACTAAGCACACAACGTTTCCAGACGTCGACAGAGAAAGGAACTTCGTTTTCCTTTCTCAGTTATAACACTGGGTTCTCTCTGCCTACGCTGTGTGCAGGATACAGCGGGAAGCCAAAAAAAATAAAAAATATGTAAATTATATAAAATATGATATTTCTCCCGTTTTTCTAACGTATTTCTCACTCGTATCACGTCAAATGGTGAATTGTTTAACAACAACAATATGTACCGTGGAAGTCCCTCCCCCACATGCGCCGGGTGATGTTCCTCCCGTCCCTCACGTCGCCGCCCTCCGTCAGCGTTTCATTTAGCGCCATTCCCAACAAGTACACGCCGTCATAGAACGCGCCTATGAAGAAGTTCACCTGCTGACAATACGAGGGATTAAACGATACGTGTCTTTATTTATATTTATAAATATTTATCAATATATTAGATTTTTTGTGTATATATATTTTTTAATATTTTCTAATCTGTGATAAAGCTTATTTAAATCACTTGTATCTAGACAAAACCATAGATCTTATATTCAAAAAAATTACAAAGAATACAAACTGTAAATTATGAAATATAGTTTCACATACAAGTATCTACTACAATATTTTCCACTGAAATTGTAGAGGTATTGGGTGTTGAGTAACGGAACTCAACGCCTTAGTACCAGAGCGAAGAAATGAAAATAAACTTATTATTAAATATTATTACCAAATAATAATCTCTCCCTCTTAATAAATATTATTACCAAAATTTCCCAACAAACCTCTTCGCCATCAGAGAACGTATAATTATAATGATGTTTCGCCCTTGCCCGTACTGTATCTGCGAATTCGTCGAAGCGGTCACCAGTGGGCAGCTTTAGGGAAACCCTCAACAATGCTTCGTATGCGGCGCGAGCTGCAGCATCGCGCTCATCGCCTGCAGCCCATCCAGTCTCACCCCAGTAACCACCCTACAACATTACTAAAGTATTAAATAATTGACATTTTTAACATGTTTGTTAATATGTTAAATAGTAAAAAAAATAATCACAATTAACATTTCTTAATATATTTTTTTTCCCAGTCAATTATTTTTTTTCGTTTTCTAAAATAATGCTGCCATTTTTAATAATACATATGATAGGATATAAAATGCATGTATCTTAATATGTGTATATTTAATTATAGTAAAAATTAGATCTTTGATTTTCACGATTATTACACATATTAAACTTTTTAACTGGATTAATCGCATATATTTAATATGATAGATTTTAGAAAACTCGACAATTCGAACACTTTGCAGTAGTCCATAGTCACGGGTAGACTGAGGTGGCCCACCATACCAGAAGGCAAGATACAGTCAGCTCATTTTGCAGGAATCCAGGGGAGTACGCGAGGCAATTAAGAAATCGTTGGCGGTAGTTTGATATAATAATTATGTCAACTGACAGACGAATGCCACCTCAGTCTACCCGTGACCACGGACTACTGCAAAGTGTTCGAAACGTCGGGATTCTAAAAATGTATAATTTTAAATATACGCGATTAATCCGGTTAAATAGTTTCATTTAAATTTATAAAAGTTATTTGTTACTGCACCTGAAATATTTCCACGTCAAGAAAAGCCCAATCTCCGCGAGTCATGCCCAACGAGTGAGCCGCAAGAAGGAATTCACGAACCAGAGATCCTCGTACACTCAGTATAACAACTAAAATGAATATATTCAACGATTATTTATTTTGTAAAGTATTTTATAACTAAGACTAGTTTAGTATTTTTAAACATTTTTAAAGTGTTATTCCACACTTAGGAAAGAAAAATACTTTCGTTCCTAAGTGTGGATCTTTTCGAAGAACGCATGGCTTAGTGGTCAGAGCGCATGGTCGGTTTCCAGGAGGCGCGGGTTCGAGTCCCGCTGCGTTCAAATTTTTATACGTTTTCTAAATAAGTAGTTTAGCATTATTAACAGAGTTCCAGAAGGTTCAATATTCGATAACTATATTTTATTTTAATTTTTTAGAATTAGTTCACAATGCTTTTAAAAAAATATTCTTATTTTAAAGAGCATACTGATTACTTAATGCGACCATCATTGCCACCAAGACAGGATCTGTTGATGGAATCCCAGGTAATCGTAGGAATCCTTTAAATTACACTACACGTACAAAGTGCTTTATATATTTACATATATATATTAGCCCTATCCCTCCTACAGCAGGATAGACAGAGCGAACCTGGGAACCTTTTTTTGCTTATATTTGTTTTTCTTAAGAAGACAAATTGTAATTAAATAAGTTTTATTCGCAGGATTATTATTTATTAAAATCGAAATAAAACAATAAGGTTAATTTAAAAATATCAATGATATCTGAAACTGAACATGATACAAAATAAGAAGAGTACAAAAGATAGAAGCTATTAACGTCGGACATATCGACACGTTTCAAAATTAGACACGAATCACTGAACGCACTGACTTTGAACTTTGCTCGGAAGCCTCTAGATTTCTGGTACTTACGCCCTGTTACTCACTAGCCTAGTATAGCCTTAGTTTTGCACTAAATGTGCCAAATGTTATAAAAAATAATAGTGTCACGCAGTACTCCGCATAAAGGAAGGTAGGCAAAGGGAACCTGGGAACTTAGTGTAAAGAAATCTGGAGGCATTGCGAGTTGAGTTACATATTTATTAATTTATATTACATTACTTTCATTTTCTAATAATAATATTATTTAAGAAACCTATCTGCACCTATATTGAAAAGTTATGTTTGAGCCAATTCAATAAAACAGTCATTTGCAGCAATAAATATTTTTTTTTATTTATAAGCCGATTGAAATAAAACAAACACTAAATGTTAAGGAAAGCTTGGTAAAATACAATAGTGAAAACAAAAATTAAATTGTTTAAGCCGATTCTGATATTAGCGTGAACAAACGCAACAGATAAACAAACAAAATCATTGTTTTGGGTTCTATTACATTGAAAATCATGTCCCAATTTGCAGTTTTTTTCATATATCTCCCATGTACAGACAGATATTATAATTAATTTAATTGTAAAAGAGCCAGATATACTTTAATACGCGCAAAATATGTAGTAGGTATAATTCTTAAAAGGCAAAATTTATAAAATGTAAGTAGTACTAAATTAATAATAATAATCTCTTATATAATAAGACAGTAAAAATATTTTGTCTGTACATTTTTAGTAATTTTGACTGAAATGGATAGAGGGACACTTAAAAAGAATAATAGAAAGCAAAAATATATTTTTTTAATTTCTTGTCTGTCTGTCTGTCGATATGTATGTCCACATTTTTCTCTGAAAGTACTGAACCGATTTACTTGAAAGTTTCACCAATTGCTTTGTTTTAACTCAACTACTAAAGTTCTACTAAAGTTCAAGTTTTGGTTCATCAAAATAGGTTCATTAAAAAAAGTTATTGTCATTTGAATGAACACAAGGCATTAATTTGCCTGAGAATGTTATATAGCAATCGCGCTGGTAAGATTCCTGGCTAAAGAATGACATTCGAAACGTCTTGGTTATATAACTGTTGAAAAAAATATTTATTTTTGAAGCACTATTATACAATAAAGTAAACAAAATTGAATTGTTTGAACCTTCATATTTTTATTTCCTTCATAAATCATAACAGTTAAGTTTAAATCGTAATTAATTCAACACAGAGATTAAGAACGATTTGATCTTCAAAGAGATATCAAGCAAATACATAGATTTTTTGGTTCGTTTGTTCGTTTGAAATAAATGTATATAAAAATGCCTAAAAACATCCTTTCTACGTGTACTCTGTAATAGCTACATATTTACCAATTGTACATTTAGCTATTAATATGTGTAACTAATTTAAAAACTGTACAGGAGTTAATATGCAAACATTGAATATATTTTACAAAGAATATTATGAATCCTTACACAAATCAATAGTTTTACATTTAAGGCTGTTTTTGAAGCAGTACATTAAATTATTAAGTGACATCAGCACATTTAACAGAGCTTTAAAAAACATAACATAGGTAAAAAGAACGTAATGTTACAAAAATATATACATATAATAAATAATCAGCTTTATGTATATTTTATAAATATCAAATATCAACATTGGTCGTATTTTTTAGTTCAAAACAATCAAAAATTCTTATAGAAATTACGATAATGTCGTAAAAAAATCATATTAGAATATTAAAAATATTGAGATTATATTAGTTGTTGACATGCTTAAAGTATGAAATATAATATAACCTTTGTACATGGAATAGATTATGAAAATATTTTTGCAATTTATTGTTGATTTAATTTTTCTTTATATTTATTAAGTACTAGCGGCCTGCCCACGGCTTCGCCCGCTTAAAATACATGATTATTGATTTAATAAGCAGAATTGATTGACAACTATAACTATAATTTATTTATTATTTGACCATAAACTTTATGGTCAATCAATTCAAAAATTAAATCAACAATAAACTGCAAAAATATTTTCATAATCTATTCCATGTACAAAGGTTATATTATATTTCATACTTTAAGCATGTCAACAACTAATATAATCTCAATATTTTTAATCATTTATTTTTATTCGGCAGAAATTGGGGGACGGCGTGTCTTAACACTAGGTTCCCTCTGTCTACCCTACTGTGTGCGGAATACAGCGTGAAGCTAATTTATTATTTTTTTTATTTTTAATCATCTCCTTGTAATCATATATGAATGTAAACTCAGCTTGCGACTTGTGGACTTTATTTTAATCAAAAGAGGTTGTTTTGGTTCTGGCACCGCAAACTTGGTAGAGCTAAAACTAAATCCATGTAAACAATAACTTTAGTTGGCTTGTTTGTATTATCAAATTATTATAAAGTTGGATTACAGAATATTAACAGATTAACGATTATAGTATATAAACTTAATTATTTCATTATATTGTAATATAATTTTAAATTAATTGTTTATACGTTAATTATTTGCGCTTTATTTAATAAAATATAAATTTAAATAATAAATAAAATGAAAAATTACCTACACATATTTTATTTTCTAATTATAAGACACCAGTTTCATTATAGCTTATTATTTAATTTACCACAATAAATTTATTGTTTTAACTATTATGTTAAGATAATTGAATATCAATGATAGAAATTTAAGTGCACCTTACCCCTTGCATACATACTGACGTCCTTAAGCAGGGCTTCGCAAGATTCTCTTTCATTTCCATCCAGTTCCCGCACAGCCTTGAGCACTCCTTCCTTTCTCAAGCCCCATTCCAAAGATTTACCTATTCAATATAAATTATATTTTTATTTTATTGACTGCAATCTGAGTTTAATACTAAACTTAACAACGCCTAGTCGCAAATATGAAGTTACTTCTATTGAGATTTGAAACCATAATTTTCACATTACATATTTTTTCTCCAAAAATATTTTTTTACAATAAAATAGCAAAATATCACTTTGTGTTTTGTCTTCACTTCATGCTGTATCTGGCATAAAGCAGAGCAGAGGATCTGGTGTTGAGACACTTCGTTCTCCATGGTCCAAACGAATAAGAGACTACGCTTGTTGAGAATTAAAACTCTACGCCGCACTTTGTACGAAAATCGGCAAAATGAAACTAATTCATTCTCATGAATGGGGTTCGAACCCATAACAAACGCGCTTTATTTAGATGCCGTCTTAGGTCCGTATTCATAAATCGCTCTTTAAGGTCGATCTTGACATACCGTTTTCATTTATAAATAATATACGAATATTGAAATATGAAACGAAATATCTACCAATGAAAACGACATCTCAAGATCAATCTCAGACTTGAGAGCGATTTATATGATGCAATGTGCCATGATCAGTTGATAACTCAACCACATTTTTAAGAACTTTTTCCTGATAGCTCTACAAAGTATAAAGATGACTCGAAACAAATTCGTGTTCAAATATTACTTCACGGTAACTTCGAAATTTATTGCAAAACTTATGAAAAGATACACCTACAATATTGTAAATAATGTTTAGATAATTCATGTTACAGATATAAAGTTTCATAATATTTTAATTGGAATCTGGTTTTAAATATATTATGAACGGCCTACTTTTTTATAATCATATACCGTCTCCTTTAGAAATTTGGGAAAAGTATTAGTGTCATAGTACAGCCGAGGGAACCTACACAACTAACATTATATTCCCACACGCAGTAGTTAATTCTACGTTATTTGTCAGTCAGTCATTTAGTCACCAACAGAAAAATAAAATATTTTCTTTGTACCTTCACGCAAGTATCCAACATATAACCGGATTATTAGAGAGAACCTATTGTCAAGATACTCTGGTCGACACATTGCGTGATGAGTAACGGAACTTAACACCGTACTTTGTCTTTTTACTAGAGCGAAAAAATAAAAATAATACACTTCCTCGAATGGGAACCAAAACTACAACCATCGCCACCGCAACCAACAAACAAATATATACGAAAAATAAAATAAAATGCAATCACAATATTATACTTTAATAACAGATCAGCTTACCAACAGTTAGTGAAAACAAATCGGACTTATCCAAAAGCAGTGCGACGTGAGACCATCCGAACCGCTCGAAGACGCTGGTGAAAACACGAGGCAAGCGACACTGGCAGTAAGACATTCGGGTCAACGTTGGGTACTTGCCCTTGTCGTTGAATAGTGTTTGAGGCTGGAATAGGATGCTTTGTAAGTATATTTATAGTAAAGAAAATATTATAGATTTTCAAGCATCGTTTTCAAAGCCTACTTTAAGATTTATAAAATAGGCACTGGATTGAAATTTTAGAAATTATATTTCAACTTTATAAATATATTGTAACGCAAAAAGTAGATATTGAAACACTTATTCACTTCCAATAGCTATATTTCTTACAATATTGTTAATTATAAGTCACTGTACTGCTCACTTCAACCAAAAACATTTTTCCGCCCAAATTTGACATTATAAGCGCGCGTCATTCCTTTCCCGCCAAAAACCTCCCCGACCGCTCGCCGACAGCGTACCCGAGAGCTGCCGACGACCGGGTGCCGCGTAGCAATATTTGTAATTTCATATCAGATCAACCAAAGTGATTTAAAAAAAAAACATTATTTAATTAATATCTCTACATAACGTCTCTATATAAATTCATATTTTAAAAATAGTTAAATAACTGATATATTAAATAACAAATTATGTAAATAACAAAAAAATATTTCTATAATTTCGACCTACTTATTTAGGTCATATTATTATGTACAAATATAGAATGCAATGAAAGCTTCATAATTTATGCAACTTACCCTAGTTCCCTTACGAAGGTTCCTCAGTCTGTGCATGCGACTTACGACGCTCGCCGGTGCCGCCAATTCTCCTTCTGAGGGAGGCTAAAATCGATGACGATAGATATTTAATCATTTTTAATAATATTTTTTACATATTTTATTAGTATAGTATTCCTTTACTATAGAAGACAATAAATTAAAAATAATAATAATTTAATCTTAAACATTCTACATGTAATATACGAGTAGTTGTAACAGTGTATTGGCAGACCCTCTTTCTACTGATGCATTACAGTTAGCAAAAATTGAAAGATAATATTTTCTGTTTGATTTTAAGTTGTAAGTCAATGTGTATAATGTTTTTACGGGAGTGGCATTGTCAATATTTGACAAAACTCCCAGTAATAAAAATTTAAGAATAAAAATATATATATATACGAGTACTAGAAGCAGTTGTAAATTATGATTGATTGATGATATTGATTCGGATTGCAATATTTTACTAGAGGCCGTCGTATGTACACTAATTAAGTAAAATTTACTATTATTTTTGTACACGAGCGCAGCAAACCATATTAAATGTTTGGATAATAAAAATGAATGATAAGATATGGATACGGAACATAAAAAATTGACTGAAAATAGTTTTTTTTTTGTATTTATCAAAAACTGTTTCAAAAACAGATTATTAAACAGATATTTTCTATGCTTTTTAAATTAAAGTCGATTCTTGGGTCAGATTCATCATGATTATTAATTTGTCTGACCACACAGAATTTATAATAAAATTACAAACGTAATAAAAATATAACTCATCGCTGTCTGCACGCTTGAAGTTATACGGGAAAATATATTATTATGGGTATTTATTAATGGAATAAATCCAAAACAATGATTTTATAATTTTTGACTGTCTGTTGCGTTTGTTCACGCTGATTTCAGAAAAGGCCTAACCGATTTAAATTTAAATTCACTATCGTATTTTGTCAAACTATACCACCAACTATAAACGTTTAGAGTTTGTTTTATTCCAATCGGTTTATAAATAAAAATATTATGTTAATATAAAGACTTGCATGCGAAAATACGGCAACAAAATAAGCTTTTTGGTTGAATTGGTTGAAAATTTAGCTATCAATGTTGTTATTTTCAAAATGATAATGTTATAAGATAACGAAAATTATACAGGTGAGAAAATAAATAATTGTGCAGTACAAGCGGGTGAAGCCGCAAGCGGATCGCGTTAGATTTGAAATCACAATTATTACACTTGATATGAAGCAAAAGTTTGGCGACGGTAGTAAAGTCGATAGTCATAAAATAGACACTAATAAAAATCTCTATTCAGGACCAAATTGAAAGAATGTGCATATTATATAACGTATCCCATATAGCTTTAAGAGCTAGTAGTAGACACACCGACATTGAAATAAAAAATATCAAATTTTGTATAAAAAAGACGTACCTACATGCTAAAAGTTAAATTTACAAAGTGAGTGTTCAGTGTTCACAAGCCATTACACTTCAATTCAATTTGATTGCGGCCTCAATGCCAAGTTCGTGGATTCCGTGGAGCTCTTTCACTGATTTGTTTGTACCCTTGACCACCGGGACAAGGTAAATCGAGCCCGTAATTACTGTTTGCTCGATGAGAGAGACTATTCTCTTATGTACGTTACATAATGTATATAGGAAATATTTACTTTTAAATAGTTGTTTTGTCTATTTTTTTATTGTTACGTCATATTTCGCACACAGTAGGGTAGGCAGAGAGAACTTAGTGTTAAGACACTCCGTTCCCCATTTTCCACCAAATTCTGGAGGAATTGCGTGTTGAGTGATAGAACTCAACGGAGATTAAACCCACAACCTGTCGCGTTTACAGTAACACCTTGTGCCTGTACATGTATATTATGCATTAATAGATATGGTCCACCATGTATCTATCAAATTATATCATTGGAAATGGCATGAAATCTTCTTTGTAAGCTTGTGTATGATCATTTGAAAATCGTTTTTGGTACAATCGTTGAACTAGTTTACCTACAATTAAAAGAACTATAAAAAAGAACACTGCACATCAAGGGAAACATTGCATACAGATAATACACAATTCTACACACACACTATATCTAACTGAGAACTCCTATCATTAATAATATTACACAAGATATTCTTTAAGTGTAATTAATTATAACCCACAAACGCTTACGTTGCCTTATTTCATCATATTCAAATAACTTTAAAACAAATATATTCACCATATATGTAAAATATATTAAATATTTATTCTTTGAAAATTTCAATGAATATGTTTGAAATATTCACGTGGTTCTAGTTACTTGACCTTTGAAGATTGTTGTTAAGCAATTAGGGAAAGGCCGGAGATCGCTTATCAACACTAAAACTACAGGGACCGTTTCACAAAGACTTCATTAAGCCTGACGACTTAAAGTAAGTAGAAACTTAATGAAATTTAAGTGAACAAGATAAAAATACATTAAAAAACTTACATTAAATGTTTTATTTTTATATTCAGGCTGTATTCCGCATATAGCACCATAGGCAAGAGTTTGGAACGAGTAGAGTATTGAGTGATGGAACTGAACGCCGCGCTTTGCTTTGATACCGGGGCAAGGAAAAAAAACATTTAATAATATTTCCCTTTAGTGGAAATCAAGCTCACAACCGTAGTGCTTACAGTCACACGCTTGTGCCACTGCGCCATGACGCGATGACCTCAAAAATGTTGTTATAATCACTACAATACCTATAATACAATTAATATTTAAAAAAAAAAACTTTACGATAGGCAAAGGAACGTAGTTCTAAGATACTCCGTTGAAAAAAGAAAGTCGGAAAGTTCCTTCTTTCCGCCTGTTGAGTGAAACCCTTTGTCTATTAGAGCAGAGAAATGAAAACAACTTAAATATATAGCCATATTCAATATTCATACATATATTCATATGAAAATATTAAAATAGAGATCTGCAAAACGCTATGAGGCAAATCTTTTTAATATAAGATGTATCATATATCCTTATGTTTGAAGATCCTTTCAGTAATCAAATGTCCTTTTTTCTTTAACTCTACAGAAGGTCACAGAGTTTCAGTTAGATAAGGGATGTCATCCAAGTTCACGTTTACACTGAAGATTTCTTTTAGTATTTTAGTTATTTACTACCCCATAAATTTTACGAAGATTGACGCTAGCTATAGAGCACTAATAAAACTTTAATTTTTCAAAACTAATAAAACTTTAATTTTTAGATTAAAACTCGACGGGTTCGATCTTTGCTTAATAATAAACTACATCTCTCGTGTCCTGCAGTTTTAATACAGTTCTTAACTAAAGTGCAGCCCTCGTCAAACTAAAACCAATTTTAGATTGTATTAAATTTTAACTTTGAAATCTCATTAAAATCTCATTGAACAACATTTTAACAATATTTCTTTAGTATCTTAGATAAATATTTGCTTACATTTTACTCATTTTATGTTAAAGCTAAATGCAAAACAGGTTATCAATGCTCTCTCTTTTTAATCTCATTAGGACTTATATCATACTATGTACTTGAATCTTTTAATGAAAAAATAAATTTTACGTTTATTTAATGATTACAATATTAATTATTATAGATTTTTTTATGGATGTTTGTATGGTTTGTTTAATTTTCACGCAAAATCTACTAAAAGAATGTTGATAAAACTTTACATTGATTTGGCTTATGCACCAGATATAACAAAACTATTTAGTATCATTACTTGGTAACTTAACATTATAATTGAGGCCAGTTGTGGCGCAGTGGCACGAGGTGTGACTGTAAAACCGACTGGTTGTGCTGGCTGCCACTCAACACGCAATGCCTCCAAAATTCAGCAGAAAGTGGGGAACGGAGTGTCTTAACACTAGGTTCCCTGTGCCTACCCTGCTGTGTGCGGGATACAGCGTGAAGCTGATTTTATTAACATTATAATAACTTAATAAAGAGGTTAAAAATTCGTTAAATATTAACGTAAATTTTAATGTTAATTTTGAAATAACGGTAAAAGTAGCGGTAAAAACCATCATATTATTTAGTTATCTTATGCGACATTGCCGTTTTGTCCCCGGTCGGCGGGCGGGCAGCGGCTCTGTCTTTCGCACTGTCGCGCGCTGTTGCCACGTCGTTTGTTGTGAAGCATTAGATTACACTCGCATATTTATTTGACCTATTCAACTAATTGACGCATACATAACGTGACCATTTTTTCGTCGGCTCAAAACAGAACATTGGAGGATTGCTTTCCGTTTTTTATAGATGTGGTTTTCTTAGAATGGATTTCGTTTTTTATGAGTGACTTTCGTTTTTTTTTTCAGTAATTTTATAGTGCTTTCGTTATTTTAGGATAGTTTTAATATAATAATCTGAGACGTGTTTTCTTTTTTTTTACATTAATTGACACTTAAATAATGTTACGCTTCCGTTCCGTCCAAAATTGTGTACTGCGATAATCGCGGAGGAACTTGTCTCGATACAAATAAATTAAAATGCCATTTCGTAAAAACGGGACTTTTGTATTTTTATTTTATATTACGATGTCCTAACATTGGCATATTTACCGGGACACACAAGGGAAAAACGGGACAGTCTCATTCAAAACGAGACGTCTGGTCACAGTACGCATACAATACTTTGCACCATAGTGTATCTTGTCTAAACATGTTGTTTCTTTTATTAATTGAAAATATTTTTATAACAAAAAACTACTAGCCCCCTTGCGGCTTCGCCCGCTAAAATATTGAATTATTTATTTAATACACTGAATTACGTTCATGTTTTAATAGGTATATAATGGATGTTTGGAGCGCAAATGTTAAAATTATTAAAACCTTAGAGTTGCCTTCGTTTTTCTATTTTTCAGTTAAGGTGCTTCTGACATTAGCGTGACTGATAAACGCACTGACAAACCGACATTTGTCTGTTTAATAAGTAGTTTGCAACCTTCCTTTAACATTTATTTCTATGCGTTTATAAATAATAAATGTATCCCGCACATATCTCGGTAGGCAGAGGAAACGTAGTGTTAAGACACTTCGTTCCTCACTTAAAGCTGAATTTTCGAGGCATTACGTGCCTTGCGTGAGCTTGCCTTGTTACCAAACCGAAGAAATGAAAATATAAATAAATAACAATTCATTACCCCACGTCCATTTGATTTAATTAATTAATGAATTTACTACTACAAAATTTATTTATCATAACATGAAAATTACAATCACATAAAAATATTACATTTTTAATATTTTTCTCTTTAATAGATATTTTAAGCAGTTTGTTAATTCTTAAGTGTAGAATATAAATAAGAATATCTTCTAAATAACAATGAACATTCTTAAAGCCAATAAATTATTTTATCAAATCAAAAAAAAGTACTCTACTATAAATGATAATCATATTGACGAAACAATATTTAAAAAAAATAAAATATGTAAAATGAAAAAAAAATGTTATATAATACAGGATACCTATATATAATCAATAAAGCTATTTTATGATACAATATAAAATGATATTTTCTATTGAGGAATCCCACAAACTTTATATTTTTTCACAAAAATGCACAACCATATTCTTTTTCACCCGAATGGGAATCGAACCCACAACTTGTCTCGCATTTACAATAAAACGTATACGTAAAACAAGTACTTCTGCGCCACGAGTTCTGCGCCGCATTATATCCATATCTAAAGTCCGAAATAATATTTTTATATTTAAAATTGACGTTGATTTATTTGTTCTGACACTATAATATTCATAACATCACGCTTTTTTATTATCTTAATTGATACTATTGAGAATTTTCGAAAATAATTAATAATACTTTGCCCGACTCGGGAATCGAACGCAAGAACCCTTTCCATAAAATGAATAACCATTATAAAATACTGTTATAGTTTATAAATATTATCATTATTACTAACAACTCCCGTTTGAATTATAGGAATATTTGTATAATATTATTTAATTTTATTTAGGGAAAAAATAGATGATTCATTATTTTAGTAGTATGTGAGTAACTGTACGAGTATAATATAAAACGATTTTGTAATCACAGACGCTTAATTTTTTTCATATGTATGGATGTATATTCAACAAGAATAATAACTCGAAATAGCAGAGATCACGGTAATAGCAGTACGCACACACATACACAAACACCTAGCGTCGACGCAGTCTTATATACATATTTTTGTGATTGGACGATAACGATACCTATGCTTAACAATAAAATTATCTAAATATAAAGGTAAATATGGTAACGTTATTTATCCAGTAACGATACCTGGAGTAACGATATTAAAGTTTTAACGTCAAGCCCTGATTACAAGTAAGTAATGTAGGTGTAACTACAAGCAAATAAAAGGCAGTGAGCGAACACTATTGAATTATTGCTAGTTAACTAAAGGTCTAATACCTTACAAAAAGAGAATAAGGAAGAACCGGACGTGGGCTTTACATCGACATAACATACTCAGAAAGGAGCTTCCGAATCTTTGTATTTAAAGATTTTTCCATTAGTCTATTCAGATTGAATTTGGTAAAATACAAGAAATACTCATGTTTAGGGAAAAACTTGTATGTCACAAAGTTCCGTTTATATAATATGTGCCACAGGTCAAACTACAGAAAGATGAAAAAATCTCATTTTTTGAAGTTTCTAGAATTTATAACACGGTCGATCTGTCGTAGCTGCCCTGAAGTTAGGCTTTAGGTCGGAACTCGAAAAAAAAACAAGAAAAATATTGAAATCAAGACAGCCAGCCAAACAGCCCTGTTAGATGAAGATACGCAGCCATCGACACATCTAACAGGGCTGCCACGACTTTCCGACCTTACTGTACTCCTTATTTCCGATTATTTTCATGACTTACCTGATCTCCCATTCCAGTAATGATAGGTGTGTTCCAGTAGGCTGCTAACCTGGCAACAGGTTCTAGGGCGAAAGCACAGGCCGGTCCTACGAATGCTATTACGTCATCTTTAAAGTGCATATCTGCTGCCAATCCGGGGGCCAACGCTCCTGAGCACGTCGGGTAACTGCATGAATTAAATTGATTTTTATACAAACATACTAATTGAATGGAAATTCTAGTAATTACCTGAATTAAAGAAATAAAATAAATTGGGCAGATTATATACTATTATAATTTAATGTAATGAAACTCATATAAATTTTGTTTTTTTTTTTAGCTTCACGCTTTATCCCGCACACAGAAGGGAAGGCAGAGGGAATCTAGTTTTAAGAAACTCCGTTTCCCACTTTACTCCGAGTTCTGGAGGCATTAAGTGTTGAGTGGCGGAACTCAACGCCGCGCTTTGATTTTTGATATTTATATATTTGATTTTTGAGATGATATTTTTTAAGAAATTGTCATTTATATACATATGTTAATTAAAGAAAAAAATCATCTTAAATTTAAATACTAAAATACATATTACGTACAACGTTATATTTTAGTGACAATATACACCGAACATTTTATAGCTGTCGTGAACTTCGAAGCTTTTATAAGATACCGTTTTCACTTTAATAAAGAAAATATCGTATTTTATATAGCTTTTCATATAGAAAAGGATTCTTAAGAAAAATAAATGTTAGCCTTGACATATACTGTTAAATGAATTTGACATGTATTATGACGCTAATACACCCAGTGCAGGTGATTGTTATAAGTAATTATAGAACTAGTATTGACTAATAACTTAATTAAATGGATAATAAACAGCTTCACGCTGTATCTTGCACACCGCAGGGTAGGCAGAGGGAACCTAGTGTAAAGACACTCCGTTCCACACTTTCTGCCGAATCTTGGAGGCATTGACACAGTTCCTAAATGGATAATAATAATTATAAATATATTGAAAAAAAAACAAAATCAAATCAGCTTCACGCTGTATCGTGCACAACACAACATAACATTCCGTTCCTCATTTTCTTCCGAATTCTGAAGGTATTTCAACATCAGAGCATAGAAATTAAAATATAAATACATATTTCATTTCCCTGCGTAGGAATCCAAACTACAACCTGTCGCGTTATTACAGTCACACTTTGTGCTCCTGTGCCACGACTGGCTTTAGTAGAGATAGATAGCTTATTATAGAAGCTATATAGTTTATACTTTAATAACGAAATACAGTTAACGAGTTCCTCATTTTTGAAACAGTGTACAACAGATAAATATAATATTATAAGAAGTATCGCTCTAACTATATTAGTATCTATATTTATTCAGAGGCAAAAAAAACGTTTTGTATGTATATGTAGAAAAAATTGCGGTAATTAATAAAGTACTTATAAAATAATTTAATAAGCAGGTTAAGTGTATGCACTCATTTTGTATAAAATGAACTACAACCACGACTTTGTTTTTATCTACAATATACATAAATTTTCAATTTTCATATTTTTTCGTTTATTTGTACTGAATTTCTCACATTTTGCCGAATTCGATAATTGTAGCTCTACGGGAAATAACCTATAGGTTTTCATTACGCGCGAACAAAACTGACAAACTTAAGTTTGCGGGCGTATGCACCCATTTTATGTGAAATGAATTCAAATTTATATTTAACTGCATTTACAAATTTAAGTTTGTAATGATTTTATTCTATCAAATACCTACAAATTTTCACTTTTCAGAATTTATAAATATATATAAATTCTCACTTCGTGTCAAATTTTATATATCTAGCTCCGGGAAGTACCCTATAGATTTTGATTACGCAGCGAATTTCATACAAAATGTAGCATAAAACGATGTTTAATGATCGTATCTTTTGATTGTGTTAACTTAGAAGGTTTTTTTCTGTGCTCTAAAAGACTGTAATATTTGATATTAATTCAGTTTGATACCTCCTCTTTAGACCGGTATAGTTACAACAAAGTGATGCTATAAATGTTATGTTGTTTGCTTACGGAATCCGAAAAAAGACACGAAGCGAAATAAAATTTATTGTTATTATTAAATATAAATTTGATTAACTATTTTAGACAAAGGGTAAGAGGAACGGACTGTCTTGGCACTAGGTTCCCTCTGCCTATCCTGCTATATGCGGAATACAGTGTAAATATACGTAAGTACTACTACCAGTAGGTAGTACTTTATACTAAATTAGTAAATTAGCCAAAAATTTTGGATACTCAGGTATATTTTCCTCATAAAATAAGAAGTATTCGGGAACGTATTAAATTAAACAAATTAATTAATAACTGGACCATATTACATTTAATTAAGGTAAACTTTAACGTGTTGTTAATCAAGCCAAGAGCATAATCCTTTAACGTTCGCACTCAACAAAACTTTTATTCTCAAACGAGAAACTGGTTATCTGGTGTCGTCTTAATTAGATTCAGATTTCACAAGAAGAAATCTCTTTGAACCATACTAAAGTTATATAAAATAGAAAGAAGAAGTTATAATATGAGGAAAGGTAAATACAAAACTTTAATAGGAATACATATTTGTATTGCTATGAAGGTGGATGTGGATTTATGAATATACATATATATATTTCGTGCATATATTTTTTATTTAGATTCATATTCTGTACAAATATAAAATATAAAAATATATTAAGTTTCAATCTACGTAAATCCATACTTATATTTTAAATTCAAAAGTTACTCTATGAGGCAATCACGGCCAACCCGCTGATCCGATTGTGATAAATTTCATAAAATTTTTCAAATTCCCTTCTTAGTGGATGTTCAGAATATGAAAATAAACATCTGCCCAAATTTCACGTTTCTACCATCAGCGGTTACGGCTCTGCGTGCGTCGTACCTCAGTCAGTCAGCAAAAGTCCTTTTTTATATATTAGACTAGTGGGCACGCGCAGCTTCGCCCGCGTATTTGCACCCTTAGGGGTGACTTCTAAAAAACCCACGAAACACGTGTTCAATAAAATATTTTTAACAGTCTGAATTTAAATTTTTATAAAAATCAGTGGCGATTTAAAGATTTTTCCATACGAACTTTCAACCCCTTATTTGAACCCTTAGGGGGTGAATTCTTAAAACCATGAAACAGGTGTTCAACGAAATATTTTTAAGAGTCTGAATTTCAAATATTATAAAAATCGGTACAGATTAATTTTTTTTTCCATACAAACTTTCAACCCTTATTTTATCCCTTTGGGGTTAAAATTTTTCAAATTCCCTTCTTAGTGGATGTTCAGAATATGAAAATAAACATCTGCCCAAATTTCACGTTTCTACCATCAGCGGTTACGGCTCTGCGTGCGTCGTACCTCAGTCAGTCAACACAAATCCTTTTATATATATCGATTATACTCCTTTCTATTTGATATGCAATTAATTGTCTGACAAGTTAATTACAACCGTCGCTAAGTAACTCGGAAACCCCTAATATATTCGATATAATTTATTGATATTCCTGCAAAAACCAAAAAAATATTGTAATTTCGTTGTTAAAAAAAGATCGCCCAAAATGGACTTCTTGAAAGCTTCTCAAAAGCTTTCACGAAAACTCAACCTTATGAGATAAAAACAATGTTCTAAAATAAAAAAAAATATATAAAATGTTATCCTTAAAAAAAAATATTAAAAAGTCCGCATATACCATATATGTTTATCTCTGATTTTAAAATATTTAAATTTAAATTTATCGGGTTGTTGTCAATGTCTTTTCTATAATTTGGTATTCATCCCTATCAAAATAAATATAAAAGTAGGCTTTAACATTTTAGCTTGATTGAAATAAACTTTATTGTACATCATTATAATAAACACTTCAGGAGCCGCACGGTGCTTGGTTACGGGATGACCGATCCGAACGGGCAGACGATCTTGAAGTTTTGTAATTTTTTACATATTTTTCATTTACCTACCTATTTTTCTTTGGTTAGTTTACTTATTATTTTTTGTTCATTTTAGGTTTCTTTTTTGTAAAAAGAAAAATCAACTTGAGGCCGAATCACGCACACAGCAGGGTAGGCAGATGGAATCAAGTGTTAAGACACTCCGTTTCCCACTTTTCCCCGAATTTTGGAGAAGCGGAACTAAACACCGCAATTGCCGCAATAACAACAAATACTAAAAAGGAGATTAAAATATTTTTAAGGGAACTTCGATACAACAAATGATGAACGATGATGAACAATGAAACCCAAACTACTTGCACTTGGCCAGCTTTTTTATAATCTACGTAGCCCAAAATCGTAGCAAAAAAAGGTTGTTCTTTTATTAGATTCTCTCAGTTAGATATTTTTTTATAATTTTATATAGATCTTTTTTTATTTTTTTATAATAATATAGGAAGAAGAAGTGCAAATCTAGGTCCAAATAACTCTACATAATTTATAAACCCACCTTCCTTGAACTTTTTGCAACTCCACATTGTGATGAGCAAGGAACTTCTCGTTTACTTTATCCAGCGCCAGATCTACGGCAGGGCCGCATCTTTCCAGGTCAAAAGGAGAGTCCAGCCTCGATGCCATTAAAACGCCTATCTTATATATAGAACGAGCAGACAGACAGACTGACAACACTTGTGTTATTACAAAAAGACGTGATAATTTTATTAAATGCATATTTTTTAATTAATATTTGTCTTACAATTTAAAAATATTTTACCAATTTAATATCTACTTATTTAATAATAATAATTAATTAATTAATAAATCGAACATCCAAATATATTTTAATTATAATCCAAATATATTATAATAAATTTTAATTTAAATAAGAAGTTATGGTACCGCGTCCGTATTTTCGTATGAGATAGGAGCGTGCGATTTCCTGCGATACGAACAACAAACTGACTGAACTCTGAAAGCTGAAACTGAATAAACGACACGGCAACGCGGGTGACGCAACAGGTTCCCGCCATTCCTCGCCATTAACCCTTGATGATAGATCGTGAAATTAATGCTGGAGATATTATAACTTGAACACGCTTAAGAGGTTCCCTCTCAATAAACAATCATTCTGTTATTATACGTTATAATATTATTTATTTATTTATTTTACTTTGCAACTATTTTACATTTGAATATGTTAGTAATTTTGTAGTTGTTTTTTTACGGGTGACACGTTTCAGCAATATTACTAAAGGTAAAATAACAAAAAATATTTTAAATCTTAAATTATGTTTTTTTTTCAGCTTTACGCTGTATCCCGCATATAGCGAGGTAGGCTAAGAGTACCTTGGAGCCTTGTGTGCAAACGCTCAGCTAAGCCCACTCCATTAAAACACTTCAGTTCTCCACTTTCCGCCGAATTCTAGGTATTGCGTGTTGAGTGGCGGAACTCAACGCCGCGCTTTGCCACGTTCTCAGAAAGAGGAAAATGAAAATATAAAATATTTCGTTTTCTCGAATGGGAATCGAAAAAACAGTTTATCCCTTTTACAGTCACAACGGCTGCCATTCAATTTAATAATTAAAATTAAAATAAATATTATATAAACATGACCCATATTTTTTTCTTATTATTTCACAGTACCCATAAATATTATACGAGGAATCACAAGCTACAAGAGATGCTCGCAAGCTTAGCCACAACGGTCAAGATGTCGGCTGTTGTCGTTAAATGCAAGTTTACGATCTGTATTGTTAGTATGAAATGTTATGATACGTAATGGCGACACAACACATTCCCCATATAATACATCGAGAGGTATTAAAATATATATAGTGTTAACAACGGAAGTACCCGACGTTGTCCATTTTTTTCTAGTTTCACGCCGTATGCCGCTTATTGTAGACTAGCGGCCCGCCCACGGCTTCGCCCGCTTAAAATACATGATTACTGATTTAATAAGCAGAATTTATTGACAACTATAATGAGTTCTAATATGATTTTTTTTACGACATTATCGTCAAAGAATTTTTGATTGTTTTAAATAAAAAAATACGACCATTGTTGATATTTGATATTTATAAAATATACATAAAGCTAATTATGTATTACACGTATATATTTTTGTAACTTTTTGTTCT